>VDFB02130592.1:0-84034 GCA_007258455.2 Sequoia sempervirens
AACATGAAAATTAAATCTAGTTGGTTCTTCGAGACTGATTGTACATTCATTAAGGTCCACAACTTCAAGGACAAGCCATTTTGACTCTCACACACACTCATGGATAGGGTCTTGGCCCTAGAGTTTTCCCACCTGCTTGACACTATCAATTTAGTATATGATGTAGGTTGTAAGAAAATAGATATGTATGATGTCCCCTTCTTGAGAGGAGGCATTATAGTTAATAGAAGAGGATAGGGGAATATACGTACATACAAGTTAGTGAAACTGTTCCTGAATTAAATAAATGATCCAAGGAGATATGACTCAAATGGTTGCATAGTCACTTTGAAAATTTGTGTCCCTATTGTCCATGAACCTTGACCTTCCTTCGAGGACATGTCATTGAAGGATGAAGACATGAAAAATTTAATTGATTTATCAATATTATTTTCAAACACCCAACACCCATAGGAGTCTTTTATACAAACCCATGAAAATTTTTGACTCTACAAAGATGATGAAAAAAATGTTCATGTTAAAACCTAAAAAACTAGGGATAGACTAGCACAATGATGGAGGCCTTTGTTAAGTACAAGTAGGAAATTGGCTAGATAGAGGATGGTGTCAACATTATTAACATCAATGAACAAATTTTTGGTATTTAGAATGAGTACTACCATAAGGATACCAAGGCTAAAGAAGAGGATTTAGTCAAAGAAGGGGCCACCTCTAACAACTAGGGATAGACTAGCAGAATGATGAAGGCCTTTGTTAAGTACAGGTAGGAAATTGGCTAGATAGAGACTAGTGTTAGCATTATTAACATCAATGAACAAATTGATGGTATTTAGAACGAGTACTCAGTGAAATCACAATATTGTGTCTCACTTTTTTCCCAAGAAGGACATTTACATAAATATTTGTAACCGAACCTTCATCTTTTGAGACTTATAGCAGCTAAACCATAAATAATTTGAAGATGATGTGAACTAGTGATTTGTGGAAATTTGTTTGTAGATACTAAATATATTCTTTTTCAAATTTTTTGAAATAAATCATGAATATTTCAACATCTCCTTTAATAATTGGTTTTAGACAGAAAACAACATTTTTAGAAAGTAGTGTTTATGTCATACAACATAACTCTTTTTCTATAAAGGATTAAACTCTAATTTTTGGAATATAGATTCTCAAAATCAATATCTAGGGAAAGGATATTTTTTCATAATTTTTTGTTGCATATTTTTTTTTAAATTAATTTTTGAAGTCACTGTAACTATAATTTAGACATATGTGTGTGTCATACAACCTAACATTTTGTGTATATATCATAATCCAATTTTTCCTTTTTGGGTGAAACAAGGAAATCAATATCTCAAGAATGAGTATTTTTTGAAATTTTTTTACAATGGTTTACTATTTTTCCACCTCTACACAACAAAGAGCTTGATCTTTAGAGAAAAACCTATGTTTACTCAAAATTTAAAATTAAATACATGATAAAATGAAAATATATCAAACCTATACTTGTTGGAAAACTAGTTTAAAGGGATACAATCTTGAAAAATATAATTTTTAAATGATTTTATTTAATCCCTCAAAAGGTAAAGAAAAAGTGGCTTCTTTCTAACATTTTGATAGCTGTGAAGGAGACTCCATTGTGGGTATGATTTAATACTATAGGTGTCCTATCCAAGGGTTTGATCTAAGAGGGTCTTATATATCGCTCTTCAATTAAAACCCTTTAGATGAGCCTCTCAAGACTTAAATCATTAGTTTTTTCTAAAAATATTGATTTCAAGAAAAAATCAGCACATCCCAAAAGTGAGACATAGTATTATGGTAGCACCCTACTACCACAAGGATACTAAGGTTAAATAAGAGGATTCAGTGAAAGAAGGGGCCACCTCTAGAAAATATGAGATGAGATTCAAAGGTTTTTTATATCACCGCTTACACTATGATAATTAGTTCCTTATAAGTAACAAGAGGCTAGTGGCACCAAACCTAGTGCCTAGGTGAACTCCTAACCTCTTCCCCTAAACTCCAAATAAAAAAGAGAAAAACAATTGAGATAGGAGGAGAAGGTGAAGGGAAAAATGAAACCACCTGTAGACATGAAAAATATACAGGTTGATATCGCACACTTGATCTAGATCTACTAACATCACTTCATCCTGAATTATCCCTCTATCTAACATTTAATCGAATAGCCTTATTTGATTAAAGTCACCATAATTCTCCTTTTAATTAAATAAATCCCTCAATTTAATTAAATCATCTTTGTGTAATTAGCTAGGTCATTTCATCTTCCTATCTTTGTTTAATTAAATAATCCATTTAATTTAATTAATCTCTAAAGTCATCTCATTTAAATTAAATAAATTAATCTTTATTTGATTTAAATCTAACACCATCCTCTTTAATTAAATAAATCAAATCTTATTTAATTAAGTCTAAAATCATTATTCCTCTCATTTTGATTTATTTAAATCCTAAAATCTAAGTCAAAATGGTCAAATCAACTAACATCATTTAAATTAATCAAATCATGATTAGTGCTAATCCTAATCACTCAATCCTCTAGATTTTGCAACTTACACAATTAAATCATTTATATGATTTAATAATTTCCTATTTTCATTCAAAAAAGGCATCCAAGTGGGAATATTCCTCAAATTTGAAATCTCCCCCCAAAAGGACTTGTCCATCCAACAAAGAATTTAAATCTCTTACATTGTCTCTTACATGTCTCCCACTTGGCATTTAACTCATCTTTCATCCCCCCTAAACATGTCATCTCATCAAATTCAAATTTCAAAGTTGCACATGGATCAAAATGTGCTCAACCTTCATCCTATCAAATGTTGACAAGTGGCACCTTGCCATTGGTTGAATGTTAGTCCCACATTGCTTCATTTTTTGCATTCATCCATCTTAGAATTCTATAAATGAAGAGCTCCTCTCCTCATTTGATCATCCAATATTTGAGTAAACTTACTATACTCAAATCCATAGCAACTTATCATCAATTTCATCCAAGCATAGTTAGTTTTTATGCAGATTTTCATCTTGGAGCATACATCAAGCATCAACAAAGTGGATCACTCTTCATCACATATCAATCTTGCATCATTGGAGTTGGGAAAGGGCCAATTTTCACATCAAATTGGCACCAATTCCCTCAAGAGATTAGGAGTTTGTTGGCTTTAGAATAGGATTTGATATGCTTTGAAATCTCATTATGTTCTTCATTTCATATTTTATCTCTTTTGCTATTCAAATGAATTTCTTGAGGAATCCTTGTTCTTACTTGCATTTGATCTCCTAATGTATTCATTTGTTGTGTTTTGCAGGTACTAGGAAAAGGGTTCGCACACCACCGAAAAACCACTCTTAGGTTTTGAGGTACTACAAATGAGACTATAAAATATAAATACACTTTGAGGGTAACTATTGCTCAAAAAATGGGCTATGAATGTGGTGGTCAAGGTGCACAAGGAAAGGGCGTGTGAAGGTTACCTAAAATGACATATAGGAACCTTGAAATCAAGCTAGGCCTAGGGGCCGATGAAAGAGTCCTAGGGATTTCAGGATAAGGAGATGGAATTCAATTTGTGACAGCTTCATAACCTCATGTTCAAACACCATTATCTACAATTTTGATGCAATTACATCCCATTGTCACATAGGCATCACTAACCACTAAACATGAGGTACACGTCTCTCACCCTCCCCTCTCTCCTACATCTTCTTTTTATGTCCCTTCAATTCCTTGTATTGTTTCTCCAACAGTTACCACCCTAACATGCATCATGATTGTGTCACTTTCCACCCCTTCACCTTCATCTACCATGTGGGTATTTATGACAACACAATATCCACCCACCCCTAATCACGTGCTTCCATCCTTCTCACCTTTTAGATTGCTCACAATTTTTTTCTTGGAGGAACAATGTCTACTAATTCATAACAACAAGCGACCATTCCTTTTAGGCTACCACAAGGAGACCCCTTCATAGTAGAAGTTATTTAATTTGAAGAACAATTCCATCAATAATGGGAAACTACAAAGAAAGATTAGGAGGGTCGATCAAATAACAAAAGAACAAAGGTGACCATGGCTCTAATAGTGTCACATATGCAAGCCATGTTCGATCATGAGAAATAAGATCTGATGGTTACTAATATGACACCCAAGGTGGCTAATATTTGAGGAAAAATGTTGCTTGTGGATTACTCTACCTACATGGTTGGCCTAAAACTTGATGATACAAGGCCAATGGACAAGGAAGAGATTATATGTAATAAAAATAAAAGGCCATTACAATGAAATACATCAAGTTTGGTCATTGACTAGAGAAGAAGGACTAGGAGATTGCAAAAATGAAAGCAATAATCAACCACTACAAAGTGGAAGCTAAAGCCAAGGATCTAGACCTCTCAAGAATGAGAGCTAATCTACAAATCCACATCACTCTTGAGAGCCTCCAAGTGGAGAATAATATGAGAAACAAACTACAAATACACATAGCTTAATTAAAGGCCAAGCTAGAGGGCCTAAAGAAGGTAAAGGAAGTAATAGATAGTCAACAACAATAAAAGGAAATAGGGTTGGCACAAGCCCAAAGGATCATTTTTTATTCATTAAATGCACAACAACAAATATAGCATGAATCCTAGGTCTAGAGATGTTGTGAGGATTATGAAAATGCAAAGAAGTTTTCCAGAAATTCTAGGGAGGACAAACATGCCTTTACTATTGTCTTTGTCCCATTGTTGTATTTTGGGGAAGATGTAGAATCTTTTGATGTCAGAACCAGATCTCTAAAAAATACGCTCAGGAGGACTAAGATTTCCAAGGTGGAATATTAGTCTTATTTTAGATTTTTGAAAACTCTAAATGTGTTCCTCTCTAAGGTCTACACTTGCTTCCTCTTTGATTTCAGGTTCTGAAACTTCCAGATTCAACCTGTAGGTGAGTTTTTGTGAAGATGATAACTTTGTGAATGCAACTTTGAAATTATTAAAACTTTGCACTCCAAGTGATTTTCAAGACTTTGACCTAGATCTACAATTGCAAATATACAAGGAGAGAAAAACTTGTTGTTTGTTAGTGAATGGGGGTTTTCTTTGGTCAAACCCCTTGTTGGTAATTAAACCTTGAAATAAAATAGAATAATGAACAAAATGGTGAATGAACAATATGAAAAGCTACAACTCACCAAACCCTTGTAAATTTTGCAAACTTGCGTGTAATAGCTACAATGGATATGGATCTTGAACCCAATATATGATCTTGAATTGCTTGCTTGAATCAAAACCCTACATCACAAATGGGTATGTGTAGGATCATCATGGAAAAAACAAGCCCTTAAGTGGCAAAAAATTCAAAAAAATTAGAGTTAGGCAACTTGACGTAAAAATTTGAATAAGTTATCTATATTATTTCAAAAATATGTAAGAATAGAATATCTAGCAAATTGAATGTAGTTTCTAAACTACTAGGTTTATTTAAAAAAGAAAAAAAAATCTATTTGGTAAAAATTTGAAATTTCAATGTAGTAGCACTTAAATTTGGGCAAAAAAAGAGAGTAGTCTCTGTCTAACCACCCTAACCACAATAAAATGATAATATTATTTTATAATATTTTAGATATAAGTAGAGGACTCATGTCGATGTGATGCATTTTTTGTAATATTTTTCCAAGTAAATAATTAATTATGAATTTTTATTACAACTTTTTAAAAATAAAAACTTCATATGTCTAACCACCTTAACTTGGTCAAACTTCATGAAATTAATTTTTTTATTTTTTAATCCTATAGTATGTGAAGTATAGAATGTGACGCATATTTCATATTCAAAAAATGTGATATTGTTTGAAAGCTATAGATGTTTTTCAATCAGCCTATCAATCAAGACTTTATTTGTAATTCAAATAGAAAATTAATAATAATTATTTATTAAATTCAAAATAAAGCATAATTTATATGGTGGAAAGCTAAGAATATCCTTTAAAAACCCTTTTCGTTTCAACAATTTTGGGTAAAAAAAAGTCATCAGCCACATACCCTACAAATAGCCATCATATCGCCACTTTTTGGCCCATCATGATCCTGCACATACCCAAATGCTAGTACAAAAATGCACATGATGCAAGAAAATATTTGATATGATGTTTGAATCTTGATGATGGCTCCAAATTATTGATAGAATTCTCTTGAATGCTCTCACAAAAGACTTGGATTTCTTAGATTGCTTGTTAGATTGCTAGATATGAAAATGAGAGAAGGAACCTTGTATTTATACTTACTTATGCTTAATATCTCAAAATTACATCACACCAAGATGACATATGAATTCATTAAATAAAGGAGGTTAAATCCCACCAAAGTTTGAAATTAAATCCTAAAAAATGCTTAAGGAGGACTAAGACACCCTAGGTGGCATCTTCATCCAAAGTCATAAAAACATGGGGCACATACACCAGAAAGGGGCCCAATCAAGATACGTCAAAATCAGGGTCCTAAGACCCTTAAGGGACAAAGATACCCTAGGTGGTGTTTTAGTCCTGACCCAAAAATCATGGACAACCCATGAAATCATTAAATTATCATTTATGCAGTGGAGAATGTCGAGATTAGCCATAAAAATATATAATTTATAGGGCTTGTGAATGCAAAATAGGACCAATTAAGCCATAAAGAAGCATAAATAAAGCAAGGTGGGCCAAAACAAGTGTGAAAATGTAAGGGTGTGCATTTTACTACACTACATTTAGCCCCCAATTTAGTGAGAGGAATAACTTGCTTCAAACTCACACTAAATTAGCCAACCACGCAATCAAGAGAGGTTCCAATGTACAAATGCTAGTAAGATAGGATGACAATAATCAAGAGAGTGTTCAAGCCCCTAGGATCAAGATCCTATGGCAAACCAACATAGGCACAAAAGAACACATTTGCAGATGATATATGAAGCCATAATCAAATCACAAACATACACCATCAAATATAGAAAAAAGGAAAAAGAAAAAGGAAAAAATGCAATAGATCAAGCTTCGATTGGGTATGTGCATGATCATCATGGAAAAAACGGGCCCTTAAGTGGCGAAAAATTCAAAAAAATCAGAGTTAGGAAACTTGACATAAAAATTTGAATAAGTTATCTATATTATTTCAAAAATATGTAAGAATAGAATCTGTAGCAAATTGAATGTAGTTTCTAAACTACTAGGTTTTTTTTTTTTAAGTCTATTTGGTGAAAATTGGAAATTTCAATGTGGTAGCACTTAAATTTTAGGGAAAAAATATGAAGTGGGTGTCTATCTGACCACCCTAACCACAATAAAATGATAATATTTTTTTTATAATATTTTAGATATAAGTAGAAGACTCATGTCTCGATGTGATGCATATTTTTTTGTAATTTTTTTTCAAGTAAATAATTAATTATATTTTTTTATTACAATTTTTAAAAAATATAAAAAACTTATATGTACAAGGAACTTAAATTGGTCAAAACTTCATATTTTTTTTAATCCTATAATATGTGAAGCATAGAATGTGATGCATGTTTCAGATTCAAAAAATGTGATACGATTTGAAAGCTATAGATGTTTTTCAATTAGCCTATCAATCAAGACTTTAGTCATAATTCAAATAGAAAATGAATAATAATTATTTATTAAATTCAAAGTAAAGCATAATTTATATTGGTGGGAAGTTGAAAAACTCCTTTAAAAACCCTTTTCATTTCATCAATTTTGGGAAAAAATGTCATCAATGACATACCCATCATATCACCACTTTTTGGCCCATCATGATCTTGCACATACCTGACTGGATGTCCAATGTGGTGGACCAGGTCTAGGCTAAAAGAGGTTTACAAGTGGAATGCACTATACACTATGAAAACATAATGCACACTCACAAGGGCTAGTGAAGTTAGGTGTTTTTTGGTTATTTTTCTTGTAACCTTAATCCTAAGGAGAAACACAATGCCTAAACTAGGGGATTAAGTGTTTAGGACAATGAATCTACACTATTAAGAGATTGAAGACAAGAAAATTCAATGAAAAAGGCCATAAAATCCTTCTAAACTTTGAGCTCCACAAGACTCAAGAGGGTGTTCCTAATTGTAGGCCTGAATGTATGATAAACTCATACCAAGCAACAAATTATAGGACTATGAAAGTGGATAGTTCTCAGGTATATGAGTGATGGGTATTATATATTCTACTAGGTTCAAGCATAATCCCATTTTCATTAAACATTACTGAGAACACATAACTTAGATATCTTCATTTCAAACACATAAAGGGTTAATAGATAAAATTCTCTCAAATTTAGCCTCTACACTCTTTCAAAGATCATGAAGATATATAGAATAGAGATAACTTAAACAACAAGAAAAGATTCATCCAAGTAAAAAGGTTTTGAATGATTTGGATTGTTTCTGAAAATCATTTGGGTAATATCATAGATTAGTTCCTAGTCCTAAGGCATGGAGTCAAATCTAGGATCATGAATGCAAATTTAAACAACTTATTTCAAATTAGTGTTCCTTTAACAATTAATGCCTCATATTAATGTAACCTCTCATATTACTGCATAATCATACTTAAAGAATCATTTTATTCCCTCAAACCCATAGTAATTTTCATACATAACTTAATTCTTTACTTGAAGAAAACACAAATCGCATAACTACAAAAATATTGCAATGAAAAATCAGCATATCATTGATTTATTTAATTTATATGCTATCTGAGAACATAAAATGGAGACAAATTCTCCAATATTGTCATTGATTTGCTCAAACTAACAGACAATGTTATAGAAATTTGTACATTCACTTACTATAAATAAAACTCCAACTCCCAGTTAAGCATTCTCTATTTCCTTCCCCTAAACCAGAAGTTCATAAACTTTTACAAATGAGAAGAAGATTCAAGAAGATATAGAAGAAGGAGAAACCCTAAAACTACATCTACAGTTGACACTTGGATCCTTCAGCTCCTATGGATCTATAACTGCCTTCGACTTCTTGAAGAATCTTCAATCTTCTCTCAAATTCATGCATCTTGCATTCATTTTCCCTCTAATAGAAAAATATTCCCTTCATGATGACTTTCTTCATCCTTTATGCCTTTTCATTGAAAATATATGTTTTCCACCAACAAATTCCTTCACTCTAAATTTTACCTTGAATGTGAAAACCTTCACTCTTTTGTTTTGCTCATACTACAAATTTATTATTTCATTTTAAAAATTCTTCACTTCTCCCACATTGTACCTTGCAAAAAAAATATTTCCTCCTTCATGAAATCCCTTTTATTTCTCTTCCTTTGTTGCACTTTGCATATTCACCTTCAACAAAGAAAATTCACCTTCAACAAAGAAAATATTCTTACTTTATAAACAAGGCCCTTTAACTTTGCTTTCCACTATGATTTATTTTATCTCCAGCAAATAAAAATTTCTTTTGTAATGGGAGCCATTTTAACTTTTCTAACCTTCACCATGCCATTATCTAGTTTCCTAACAATCATTTCTCCCCTTTTAACATTTCTCTTGTGCATCCTTTATTTACTTCATTCTTTATTTAAATCTTGCCTTTAAATAGTAAAATTATCCACTTCATTCACTGGGGACCACAATTTTTTTTCCCTATGCTTTACACTTTTCACAATACATTTAAAACTGGATTATAACATAATGAGGGCTTCATGTATTACATAATGGGAAAAATTAATCTTACCCATTCTGTCACATTTTCAAATTCCCACTTTGGCTACCTTAATATTTTTAAGAATTACCTTGTAAAACTTTTGTTGGGTCTAGCTTGGCTACTCCCCACCTCCTCGTTGCTTTTCTTGATGGTAGCTTTTGTTTGCACGGGTTGTAAGGAAAATATAATTTAAAGCTTTAAAATAAAGCTTTTACAATTCATAATAATAAAATTTCAATATTATTATTAAATTCTTTCCACAAGCATACCATCTTCATCCCTACTCCCTTGTGCCTCCATGTTAACATCAACCCTCCTCTTCATGGGCTAGCAAGCAAGACCTACCATTCAATGTGTTTGAGCATAATACAATGGAATCCAAGAAACAGTGCAAAAATGAAATTCACCATATAACTCACACATTTACTACAAGCACAAAAAGTCCTTTTAAAAAACACACGCTAGATTTTTTCATTCACAAAGCACTAAAACAAAGGTGTTCCATGCAACTACTTCTTGAACTTGCATTAAGATTAGCTTTGATATACCAAATGCACCTTGTCAACTAATTCAATGGCACCCCATTCATAGAAGACAATGCCCAGTCTCTGTGCCACAAATAGAATTTCCTCAAATAATTTTGATGTATTTTTAATGCCATTGTTGACTGTCCTTCGACACATATTTCCCCCTTCCACTAGCATTCCCAAATTGAAATTGCAAGGGCACAATTTGATTATTTTCCCATTTTTGCAAATGTTGGGAGTTTTTGTGCTTGTTGAAGGCAATCAAAACATTTACTTGGTATTCAAAACAATATTGGGGGTGTTTTTACAAATTGCACATAGTTCTTTGCAACTCAAGAGCCATTTGTGTCCATTTCCAAGATGAAAAACGTGGTTGTCATGTTAGAAAACTTTCCAGTGTCATTTTTATAGATGTTGGGCTATTTTTTCCTTTGTTGGTAACTATACAACACACAAAATATCATTGAAAATGATGCCTGTGCATGAGAAATTCCCTAGGAAAAATCTTGAACAATAGACAACAAATAGTTTCCAGTCCATAGCACTTAAAATACACTCAATCACAAAGAAACGTGGCTACACAATGTTGCTTTTTGTTTCCATCACTTTATTTTCAACACCTTCACACTAATAAGCACCTTTATACAACATTGAATTGATTTCTTTGCATCAAGCCAATTATCTTTGTTCTCATATCCAAATTTCCAAGAATATTCAAATTATATAATGAGTCTTTATCCATTTTAATTTTACCCCCAATCAAATTTGAGATATATGCTACAATATGTTAGAAAACTTGAACAATATTAACCTGTATAAAATATTTTCTTTCTAGCATAATGCAATTGTTCAAACAACCCAACAAGTGAATAGTGTTGTGACTTTACCCCATGGTAACTCAAATAAAATACCACCCTCATTTGTTTGATGGAAGAATTGTATACCTTTTGCATGCATGAGGTCAAGCATAATCTTCTCTATTACCTTCTAAAAGTTTTCCTTCTTAAGCCTTAGTTGTGCTCACCTTTTCCAACTCTATACCTAAATGAAAAAGGACCTTACTTTGCATTCAAACCCTTGAAGGAAAGCAATTTTCTTGAAGTGACCACAACATTGCATGTTTGTGCCCCCTATTTTTATTCAAAGCATGTTTGATCAAGCTTCCTCAAATTATGTGACACATGTCGGGTCCCCTAGTGGGCCCGAACAAAAAAAAATCATTTTGAAACAATTTCATCTTGAATTGATTTGAGGTTGCTTCTACAAGCTCCTAAAGTGAAAAAATGAACTGGTTTGTCATTTAAATTTTCTTTCTAGCATATTTGCATAGTGATCAAAACTAGCCCAGTGGGCTCTAGAGTTACCCTAGAAAACTAGTCAAACAACCTCTTCAAGTCATGAAAATTTACAAGCATGTAGACATTTGACCCAAGAATGTACTGCAACAAAATAGATCTCAAGGTGCAAAACATTCAATGTCAAAGTTTCTCACTCACACTTTTCTACAAAGGAACTTGATCAAAACTAATTAGGGCTCAAAAAGTTGTCAGTTTGAAAAAGTACCAAATCATCTCCTGGGGAACTACCAATGGACACACTGGATCATTTGGGTCCACTGAGGGCCCCTCTTGGGGGGTTAGATTAATTGGTGGGATAAATGTCGAAGCAAGGTGGGAAACTATAGTTCCACCCTAGGGTGGTAGTAGGAATTTTCTTTCTACAATGGGATTATAGGAGCAGTCGTGAAGGAAAAATTATTAGCCACCTGGGTCTCAAATAATAAGGATGGTATATGAGGCTAACTCTCTTTGTGTGAGCAACCGTCAGATGCAACTTCTTCTTTCTTGAGAAAGGCATGCATGATTGGGTGTAAAGCTAGGTCTCTCCTTCCTCCATTAGGTAGGAATCTATGTGTGAAAGAGGGATTTCCTTTTGTCAACATTCTTTACAAGATATTAAGGGTCAAAGTTGACCATGTTGAAACAATTCAAGAAATACAGATGTAAAAATAGAACAAACTATATTTTCTTTTGATCTTGAAAAAATATCAAATATAATCCTAAGACTATGAAATTGGACTAGGGAGGATATGAATATGAGGGGAATTCAGTGAACCAATCCATTCATCATGATGATCATCCAACTATGAAATATCAACTTGAACAGGAGGCCACTTTGCAAGACTGAGAGTTTGCAAACAACAAAATAGTCTCAAAACCCTCCAGCTTTTCTTTTCAAAACCTTATCAAAAATCATCATGAGACACTAAAAATTTACATGCATGTTTAAATATGTCACATGAGTATATCCATCAAAGGATTTGGCTTGAAAATTAACTGGCTCCAAATTATTACTCTCCAAAGTAGGTCACTCAAGCATATTTTTTAGGGGCACTTCTGAGTGCACAAATCAACTTTTTTCATCATGGGCATTGAAAATTTGAAAATTTTGAAGGTGCCATCAGTGGATCTTTCTGGATATGTTTGTTCCTCAGTGAATAGAGTGAGAATTTAGAATCTTCTAGGAGAGCGAACCAAATGTTAGAACCATTAGGAAATGGAGTTTTTATTTTTCCAACTTTTAAGCTCACTTGAAGGCCCTAAGCCACCAAATGAAAAAGGATAACCAATTTTTTCCTCTGTCAAACACCAATCTATTAAAATAGTTGATCTCTTTTAATCCATACTTTCCTCTGTTGAACCATAACAACATGAGTGACTTCATTCTTGCAAAGGCAAGTGTCAGGCTACCTTTGAATTTAGCTTTATTGTCACATGGCAACCAAATGACATAGGTTGCATCACTACCACTCATTTCATTTTTTGGTTCTATGGAAAGTCACAAAATGTGAGGATAATGATCAATACTATCTAAAAACATAGTCTTATCACATTTACTGATTCCCTCACAATGATTAGGTTTAAAAAAGAAATCATGCCACAAAAATAGTGTGCAATCCTCCTATGTGTTAAGAAAAGAATGCTCACATATTTGTAACTCATCCAACTGAATTGCATCACATGTGATTTTGTCATCATGCCAACAACAATGCCCCATCACATTACCATATGCCTCAAGGTTCTAAAAACAAGACTTATCAGCATCCACATGTCCATTTTCCACACTCAAGTCATAACACTCAAAAGAAATGTCAACATCTCAAATAATGTTTCCTACTTCAAGCTCATAGAAAATATTATCAACATTAGTAATGTTATCATACACAAAAGTTTCAAGGTTATGGGACATAATAACCTAACCAAAATAACCCTGGATAGAATAACCCAGTCACAATAGCCAAAGGAAAAAATAACCTAGGGTCATAATAACCCAAGCGAAAATAACCCATGGTCAGAATAACCCATGGAAAAAATATGCCCATAGAGAAAGGAAAACAAAATTTATAAATTACATGTATGTTGCTAAAAAAAATTATTATTCAAATTTTCAATTAAAGTGTCAAATTATGAGCCATACCTCTTATATAATCTAAAATGTTATGGTTCTCATAACCATCAACCAATCCTTTTAGTCTTTCATTGAGTTCATGGTATTTTTTCCTACTTGGTTGCCTAGTGTATCCAGCCATATATTTCTCTATTCTATTCTCTTGGAGACTCTGTTCTTTTTTCACTGCTTTGATGAATTTCTAAACTGAGTTGTGCGATGCTTGAATCAATTCACTAAATCCTCTGTATCATCCCTCAATAGTATTATTGGTTATGGGAAGATTATCTTGAGTAGTTGAATAAAAATTCCACATTGTGATTGGAAACTTGGGTGAATGTCTATTGCCTCTTTTGGTTAGTCTACTAATCCATTTGTCTTCAAAATAATCAACTTATTCCCACGAAATTTCCTTTATTTTTATAATTATTTACTAGTTTATAGGTTATTTAAGCATATTAAAGGTGTTTTAAGGCTATTTTAGGGGTATCAAATGGATATATGGTCTAAAAATGACCTAAATAGCCTCTATGGTGCCTCACAATCATATTTATAATTTATTTTATGTCATTTGTAGTTTACTTGCTTGATCTAAAATGACCATGGGTTATTTTTTCCATGGGTTATTTTGACCATGGGTTATTCTATCCATGGGTTAATATGGCCCTGGGTTATTACGTCCTTGGGTTATTTTGGTCAGGTTATTCTATCTAGAGTTATTTTGGCCAGGTTATTATGTCTTGATAACAAGTTTCAAGAGAAGGTTTAGATGACTTAGAATTTACTTATGCAAAAAATTCCTCATATTGTATGTTTAAAACACATTCACTGCACTGTAAGAAGTATCATATTGAACACCACCTCCTGCTACATCAACTTGACAATTTGAAGCATATTGGTTATGAGGATAACTATGAGTTGAAGATCTTGAAAAGAGGTTTGCATATGCATCCATGTGATTGAAACAATCATGTTCTTCAAGTACAAACTCATCATGAAGAGATTCATTAGTTGTACTAACATATGTAACTATATTTTCAATATCATTTACAACTACATCAATGCTATCCTCAAGCAAACATTCAGTGATAACTTCAAAGTCAACAAAATAAGTAGAAGGTAAAGCATCAAACAAAATAGGAGTTCCTTGTTCAACATTATCAACATATGCATGCTCCTCATAACCAACTACTTGAACTAATTCATCCAATGAACCTCTTGCACACATATCTCCTTCTCTATTCACACTACTGCAACAATCAACAAGGATACCCTCTTCACTATCAAACTAAAAACCATCAATGCTTTCTTTAGTATAAGTGCTTGTGAATTGCTCCAATTGAAAATAATTGCATACTCTATAATTTTCATCTAATATAGTAATGATCTCAAAAGAATTCTTCAAATCTATAGGCTTCTTTGTCTCATCATGAAAGCTTTCATCAATGCTACATTCAATACTTGTAAGATTAGTATGACCAAGTGTATCATAATAATGTTGATTACACATTTATTCTTCAAATAAGATACTTATTTCATATCCATCATCATGCAATAGTGAGGCTTCAAAAATTTTATCATCATTTTCCTTGTTGAAACACCTTCCACCTGAAGAAATTGTTGGCATATGGAGCCTAATCAGACTCAGAGGTTAAGGGTATGTGCAGGATCATCATGGAAAAAAAGGCCCTTAAGTGACAATAAAATTCAAAAAAATAAGTGTTAGGCAACCTGACATAAAAATTTGAATAAGTTATCTATATTATTTCAAAAATATGTAAGAATAGAATCTGTAGAAATTTGAATTTAGTTTCTAAACTACTAGGTTTATTTAAATATATATATAAATTTGGTGGAAATTTGAAATTTTAATGCAGTAGCACTTAAATTTCAAGGAAAAAATAAGGTGTCTATCTGACCACCCTAACCACAATAAACTAATAATACTTTTTTATAATATTTTATATATATGTAGAGGACTCATGTCTCGATGTGATGCATATTTTTTGTAATTTTTTCCAAGTAAATAATTAATTATGAATTTTTTACTACAAATTTTAAAAAATATAAAAAATCATATGTCTAACCACCTTAACTTGGTCAAAACTTCATGAATTTTTTTTTAATCCTATAGTATGTGAAGCATAGAATGTGAAACATGTTTTGGATTCAAAAAATGTGATACCGCTTGAAAGCTATAGATGTTTTTCAATCAATCTATCAATCAGGACTTTAGTCAATTCAAATAGAAAATGAATAATAATTATTTATTAAATTCAAAGTAAAGCATAATTTATATTGGTGGAAAGTTGAGAATCTCTTTTAAAAACCCTTTTTCATTTTATCAATTTTGGGTTAAAAGAAGACATCAGCCACATACCCTACACATACCCATCATATTGCCACTTTTTGGCCCATCATGATCCTGCACATACCCTTAAATTTTCCCCACTTTTATTAGTGTGGTTTCCCCCCAAATTGTTTAACGAGGGTTTTGGGGTAGCGACCCTTGCGGGGTCCAACAATTTTGCATTCAATCCCTTGAAGGAAAGCAATTTTCTTGAAGTGATTGCAACATTGCATGTTTGTGCCCCCTGTTTTTATTCAAAGCATATATGATCAAGCTTCCTCAAATTATGTGACACATGTCAGGTCCCCTAGTGGACCTGACTTTTTTTTTGTTTTGAAACAAATTTTATCTTGAATTGATTTGAGGTCACTTTTTCATGCTCTTAAAGTGAAAAAATGAACTGGGTTGTCATTTGAATTTTCTTTCTAGCATATTTGCACAGTTATCAAAACTAGTCGGCTCGGCTCTGGAATCGTCCTAGAAAACTAGTCAAGTGACCTCTTTAAGTCATGAAATTTTTTAGGCATGTAGACATTTGATCCAGGCAGTGCAACAAATAGTTCAGAAAAAAATACCACGAGGTGCAAGATATTCAATGTCAATGTTGCTCACTTAGGCTTTTCTGCAAAGACACCTATTTAAAACCAATTAGGGCTCACCAAGTTGCCACTTCAAAAAAATACTGAATCATCTCCTGGGGAAATTTCAATGGACACACTAGGTAATTTGGGTCCAATGAGTATGTGTGATAAAGGGATTTTCTTCAGTTAACATTCTTTATGAGATATTAAGGCTCAAAGTTGACCGTCTTAAAATAAATCAATAAATGTAGATGTAAAAATAGAACAAATTACATTTTCTTTTGATCTCAAAAAAATATCAAATATAATAATGAGACTTTGAAACTAGACCAAGGAGCATATGAATATGAGGGAATGCATGGAACCAATCCATTCATCATGACGATCATCCAGCTATGAAATATCAACTCAAACAAGAGGCCACTTCACAAGACTGAGAGTTTGCAAACAACAAAAGTCTCAGAATGCTCCATCTTTTCTTTTCAAAACCTTATCAAAATTCATCATGGGAAGCTAAAAATTGGCATGCATGTTTACATATGTCACATGAGTACATCCACCAAAGGATTTGGCATGAAAATTAACTTGCTTTGAATTATGAACCTCCAAAGTAGGTCACTGGGGCATATTTTTCAGGGGCACTTCTAAGTATGCAAATCAACTTTTTTCATCATGGGAATTCAAGATTTAAAATTTTGAAGGTGACATCAGTGTTCACTAGGCAAGGCCCACAAAGTCCATATCAAAGCCATACCTCCATGACTTTAATAAGGAAAAAAGGAAAATGCACACTCAATTGGGCTAGTGTAGCTAGGTGTCCACTAGGTGAGCCCTAGGAAGTCCATATCAAAGCCACACCTCCATGACTTTACTTAGGACAAAAGGAAAATGCATGCTCACAAGGGCTAGTGAAGCTAGGTGTCCACTAGGTGAGTGCTAGGAAGCCCATATCAAAGCCATACCTCCATGACTTTAATAAGGACAAAATGAAAATGCAACAAGAAAGAGGGATTTTCAAAGGGATTTTTCCTAGTTCATGTGAGGTCTTACTCTTAGGGCACATTATGCCTAATGTCTCAAGAGAGGAATAGTCAAAGGATAAAAGATTCACCACTTAAGAGATGCAGTGCATCGCATCACCACTAAGGGGAATATAATATGTTAAGATAGGTCACGCTATTGAAGGACATTACTCCCAATGTCACCACAAAGAGGAAAACACGTCGCATGAAATAAGAAAATCACATCAAGGAACATGAAAAAGGAAAAAAATGCAATCAAAATAATGTTGATGTATCCCCCCACTTTCAAGAAGTTGCTAACACCATACTATGAGAAATTACTTTAAAGTAGCCAAAAGATGAAAAATAAAAAGAGGGTTGCCCCCCAGAAACACATAAGGGATCTATGGATTCAGGGTCACTATCTGTTTTTGCTACAATAATATTAGAGAGCTCAGAACTGTCACCATTCCCCAAATACACATAGAACTAGAAGAATGACACAAAGAGAGCTAAAAAAAGAAAATCCTTTTGGGTCAACATGGAAGAGACATCTATCTCGATGCCCTGCATCATCCCCAAAAGGAAAACAAAATACAAAAGGAAAAGGAAAAAAGAAAAGCTTTTGGGTCAATATGAAGGAGACATGAATGTCTCAATGCCTTGTGCCATCCCCAAAAGGAAAACACAAGAAAAAAGGAAAAGAAAAGGCAAAAGAAAAAGGAAAAGATTTTGGGTCAACATGAAAGAGACCTGAATGTCTCAATGCCTTGTGTCATCCCCAAAAGGAAAACACAAGACAAAAGGAAAAGAAAGGCCAAGATAAAAAATCAATGAAATGACGAAAGTGTATGACATATAGAAGAAAGAAGGTACAAACAAAAGAATGTATATAGAGAGAGAGAAACATCAAATAAAACATCACAGGGGATCATGTTACACACATGCAAGCAAAAAGAAAGTGCAAAATACTAGTAAGGCAAAGGAAGTCAACCTAAAGCAAGTCACCCACCTCCTAGTCTCATTCTGTATAAGCAGAAGGTAGATGATGAACCTAAGGGACAACAACAAATTCCTTACTAGGACAAGGCCATCAACTTCTTATCCCCACTAAGTGTAAGAAAAAAATGTGTTGAGGTAGGTGATGTGAAAGATAATCTAATAGTGAGAATAGAGTATTCTACAACTATTACATGAAAAATGATGAAACTATATGAGGCTAGGGAATCACATGATGGAAATCATTTCTATCAAAGTGAAAGTTTTGCAATATTAATTGAAATGAAAGACAATCACTGGTACTATGTCCGAGAATTCAATGATATGCACAATGTGGAACTTTTAAATCTTTAGGATATATCACCAATCTATTCATAGGTAATAATGTTATTAGTTTGTTGTTTAAAATTATTTGTAATTTCCTTTAAATTTTAGGTGGTAGACGAGGAGGCTTTATTTTTTCTAGCTTGTAAGGTCTCTTGCATTTGCTAGTTTCACCCTTTTCTTTAGTTGAATATGAAGGAGTACCCAAGGGGATCCTATCATCCTTGTCATTGTTATGATTGATTGGTTACTCTTTAGGAAGAAGGACATTCAAATTAGGGGGAGAACCAAATATCACTATACCATCACTGTAAAGTTTTAGGTATTCTCTAGGAGGTCTTGTGTTGCGAGGGGGATCTTTCTATCCTAACCCTTTTGTGTTTTCATGAGTTGGTATTTGTTCTAGGAGTTGATGTATCTCATGTTCACTTGTTCTATCACATCCTTGTTTGCTTAAAATCATGAATCCCTTTCCATACATTTCTTTTAGATTGATTAGATTGTTTGTCACTTTGTTATAATAAAATGGTTGACCATTTATTTTTTTGGAAGAACCAGGGTCACCAATTGTAGGCAACTGAGATTCAACTTGTGTTTTGGGATGTAAGTAATCAAACATCTCAAGAGGTGGTAAGGTGGGAGGATCTTGTTGTTTCGTGGATGGATAGTGTATCGTAGAAAAAAGGACATCTTGCTTGACATTGGAATAATTCATGATAAATTATACTTAATGAGACTTTGATTTAGTGTTGTGAGGTGTTTTACATGTCCACACTATGTCTTGGACCCTTGAAAATTGAATAAAATACATTTATTAATGTCTTGTGAAGGTTTTGTGAAGTGTTGTAACACATTTCTACACTTTTCTAGACTCTTCTCATTATAATTCATCTAAATATTCCCTTTTTATTCCTTATCAAGTCATATTTTAAAGTATTGTAATGAATTACAACAAGATTTCATGCTTTTCTACGCTTGATTTCACTATCTACACCTTTCTTATGCTTTATTTGACCCCTTTATGCCCTTATAAGGCTTAATTAAGTGTATTTTTTAATGTAAACCCAACAAATAACATTAAATGTGACTTAATTCCTGACACCCACTTTCAAGTCCAAGGTGGGACCCATTCGCCATGGGTGGGGAATGAGTCCTTCTTGGCTCCAAGTTCAAAATATTTCAAATTTTCTTTCAATTTTTTATTTAAAATTACCTTATGTCGGCCTGTGATGAGGTATCATTTGGTTACTAAGGAAAAAGTGTGTATAAATAAGTGTTTTTCCATCCATTTCAACCACTAACTCATTCACATCATTCATTCATCATCTATCTTCTCTATCAAGTCATGCAAGCTAGGGTTTCACCATTGCAAGTCATCAAGTTAGCTTCCTAAAACATTCAAGGGAAGATTATTCACATTTTATTGCAGACAATCAAGATTAATCATTATGGAATGGTAATAACCCTATTTTTGCATGCTTCATTACATTCTTTTCTTTAGAAAGGGATTTGACCAAAACAAACCCCTGTTCCCTAGCAATCAACATTTTCTCTCTTTTCCTTTGTGTGTTTGCAGATCTAGGTACTTTGAAGACTTGGAAATCATTGAAGATTAGGTTGCAAACTTGTTGAAGTCATCTCCACCTTTGCAAGGTCAAAACCTACACAAAAGGTCACCAATAGTGCTAAAAATCAAGGATTTAGATCCAGACACCTAGCGATGTAGATTGAGCAGACCAAGGGCTCCAAATTCCATTTTTGAGTTTTTAGAAAAGCTAAAGTGGACTAATTCACCCAGAGTGGCAAATGAGTCTCACTGTTCTTGTTTCCTAAATATTTTTGTAGATTTGGATACCCATTTGGCTAAAACAAGCCTTGGTACAATTTTCCAGAATTGGGTTTGATTCACCCATAATAGACAATGAGTCCCACCAGGCCTAAAAATTAGCATCTTCAAAATTTTAGTCATTTCCAGTCTCCAAAAAGGTTTTCAGGTGCACACATTCAGTTTTACAGCTTTCTGTTTTGTTTTACTTGCATTTCTAAGTCATTTTCTAGGTCTTTTTGCATATCACAATGTGTTTCCAAACATTGCATATTTCTTAGGTTTTGCATTCATAATTAGTCAAATAGATCATCCAATTGCACTTAAGTCATTCCATTTATTTTAAATAGCATTATACATACATTAGATTGAGTGAACCACCTAGACTTTTGAGTGGGGTTTATCTCTCTCCTTTTAGGTGAAACATCCTAAGAGTGCAAGAGTAGCCTATAAGCCCTACCCAAAAATCTATAGTTCATTTTGGTGAGCCTTCTTTTTTGAATACTTTCTTTTCTAAATTGGACTCCATCATAGATCTAGCCTTGCATTGATCTTGTATTAGGGTTTGCATGGATTAATTTTCATGCTAGGTTTCAAATTTTGCATTCATAGAAAAGTGCATTTAGGTTGCATTTTTGGTATCTAAATTCATTTAAATTTCCTAAAATTCTGCATTTTTCACTTAGGTCTACATTATAGCACTCAAAAAACATAAAAATCACTTAATTTTTTTTTAAATTATGAAAAAAGTTCATACTAGGACTCATTTGCCACCTTGGGAAAATCAGTCCCTTTTCACCCCTGAAGCTACCCTTTACAAATCTAAAAAACCTATTTTTAAGCTTTTGTTTGGTGCCATTATCTAGCTATATCATTTGGATGAGTTTCTATAACATGCATTTCATTAGATTTAGCTTGCATTAGCTCATCTCATGCATTGTTAAAATTCACATTTGCACTTCCAATCTTTCTTCTTTTAGATTATTGAATAATGCCATCTGTAAATTACTTTGCTTGAAATCTGAAAAGTTACATTTCATCCTATGTGTTTACGTTGCATTTTAAGCTTGCATAGCTTTTCTTACATTTAAATAATTAGAAATAAGCATTATTTACATTCATGGCACTTATAATTTTACAATTTTCATTTTTAGCATTAGTTCCTAGTTCATTTAGATTAGTTTCATTAGCAAATGAAAACAAAAAACATCAAACATCAAATGATCCCATTGAAAAAGTTATTCGATTTCAACAAATCATAACATACAAGCCCTTTAGTAGTGATGATGTAGACATGTTAGATGAAGCCCTTAAGGTCTTCCTCTCACTAAGATATCCAATGAGGATTTGACACAAACAGATGCATGCATTGATAATCATGATAATCATAATTGTTCTTCTCTTGATATCTCTCCCATTGGTGATGAAGGTATCTTGATTAAAGAAGACACAGCCATTTAAGATCATTAAGGCCATGCTTGTCTTCCTTCTTCTCCCCCTTGCAACAACATTATGACACACAAAGCTGAAATCATTTCCACTACCTTACCAAGTCCCCATTCATCTCTAAACACCTCCCCTACCTGTGAAAATCCTTTAGTGAATACAGATACAATCCTGAACGATCATGACAAACACATTTATGTGGAGGATATGATTGAGAGCATTGACAATCCTACCTTTCCTACTCAAGAAGAAATTATAGGACATGAGGATGTAAGTGTAGATAATAATGACACTCAACCCTTTTCTTCTCCTAATGTCTTCTCTACACATGAAGAAGATAGTTTAGTGTTATAAGATATTGTTAGTGAAACTTATGAAAATTTTCTTCTTCCCTTCCTTGACGTCCCTACCATTTGGGAAGATCTATTTGCACACAAAATTCCAATCATAAGTAACCATGAAACTCCTAGTTATCCTTCTCTTGATGCCTCTCCTATGAGCAATGAAGCTATCTTTCCAAATTTAATTATGACATTTGATGAACATATTATCTCTCCTCCTCAAGTTGATATTATGGCACATAAGAATGATACCTTAGAGAAAATAGACAACCAAATAGAGCCTTCTTCTCATATCACTACTATTGATACTCAAACAAATCCAACCATTAATCATTCCCCTATGTGTGTTGAAGTTATTTTGGACACACCTAAGAATCCTATCATTCTTTACCCACCATTACACAAGCAACAAGCTCCCCATACACCCAACCTCATTCCTCCAAATCACATTCTTCATGATTGTCCTTTCATTGCAACCAACCCATCCAACAAACCTTCACTCAACATCCATACCATCACTCAAGATTCTTCCAAGCAAACTCTAACCTTGGTAGATCCTAAATTGATAGATATCTCATTAAACATGTACCAAGTAGAAACTTTGTTTCCTTATCCACATAAATAACATTAGTTGCTACTCCTTTCCATGCAATAGTTGTAGGATCATCGCATACTATTGCATGTTTTGCATCCATTGTAAGGGGAAGCATACCATCATCCATTACAAGCTCACCTTTATCCTGCACTAAGTGGGGGAAAGGGGTTTGATAGCCTTGACCTTGTATGTCACTTGTCATTGTCTCTTTTCACTAGCCGTTAACCTTTAATGAATGTATAAGAGCAAGATTGAGATGTAGATGACATGTCTTAAGATTAACTCACATGTGACACACCCCCTTTCTTCATGATGCAACTTATCGAAAACATATGACTTGGCATAGGGCTTTTCAAATAAGCTCTCATATTCTCTTATATGTTAAATCAATTGCTCATAGTAATAGTGTGTAGCAACCACTTTAAAGTGGGGGAATACATAGACAACATCTTTTTACAAATTTCATGGCATGATTTACTTTTTCTTGTGATGTGTCCTCTCCTTGGTGGTGTTATTGGGTTTGATTCCTTCCAAGAGTGTATGATCAACTGAAGTGGCCTAATGTGAACAAAGCATCCCATGGATAATGATCTGACTAGGGAATAATGATCAACTGAAGTGGCCTAATGTGAACGAGGCATCCCATGGATAACAATCTGAGATCCTAACTTAACCTCTCTTGGAGAAAATAGGCACAATGCTCCCTATGAAGAAGACCTTACATGAACAAAGCAAAATCCCCTTTAGCAAAATTTTTACATAGCATTCAAAAACATTTACAAAAGTATTTACATTGTGGTGCCTTATCAATGTTATCAGGAGCATAACTTGGTTATGGTTAGTATGGTGGGAAGCCAACATAATGGCATGACTTTCTCACTAAACCAATTCTTTGGCATATCTCACTTGATGGATGGCTTGATGTTATGTGGCCCCAGAGTAAGCACATCTTTTCCACCTCATTTTTCATTCGTTTAAATTTCTTGTTATTGCATGATTATATATTTGATGGCTTGACTTAGGATTTTGGATCCTAGGGGATTGACTTCCTTCTTGATCTTTTTCATTCTTTGTCATTTGCATTTGGGTATGTGCAGGATCATGATGGGCCAAAAAGTGGTGATATGATGGGTATTTGTAGGGTATGTGGCTAATGAGTTTTTTTTACCCAAAATTGATCAAATGAAAAGGGTTTTTAAAGGAGATTCTCAACTTTCCACCAATATAAATTATACTTCACTTTGAATTCAATAAATAATTATTATTCATTTTCTATTTGAATTACGACTAAAGTCTTAATTGATAGACTAATTGAAAAACATTTATAGCTTTCAAACAATATCACATTTTTTGAATCCAAAACATGCATCACATTCTATGCTTTGTATACTATAGGATTTAAAAAAGAAAATTTGAATTTCATAATGTTTTGACCAAGTTAAGGTGGTCAAACATATGGGTTTTTATTGTTTTAAAAGTTGTAATAAAAATTTCATAATTAATTATTTACTTGGAAAAAATTACAAAAAAATATGCAGCACATCTGGACATGATCCCTCTACTTATGTCTAAAATATTATAAAAAATATATTATTATTTTATTGTGGTTAGGGTGGTCAGATATACACCTTATTTTTTTCCCTGAGATTTAAGTACCACTGCATTGAAATTTCAAAATTTCACCAAATAATTTTATTTTTTTCTAAATAAACCTAGTAGTTTAGAAACTACATTCAATTTTCTACATATTCTATTCTTACATATTTTGGAAATAATATAGATAACTTATTCAAATTTTTACATCAAGTTGCCGAACTTTGATTTTTCTAATTTTTTTGCCACTTAAGGGCCTATTTTTTCCATGATGATCCTACACATACCCATTTGTATGCTTAGATCTCTCTTGAATGGCTACTTTATTGTGAGTTTGAAGAAAGTTCATCCTCTCACTAAAATGGTAGCTAAATGTATCATAGAAAAAAGGACCTCTTGCTTGACATGGGAATAATTCATAATAAATTGGACTTAATGAGGCTTTGATTTAGTGTTGTGAGGTGTTTTACATGTCCACACTAGGTCTTGGACCATTGTAAATTAAATAAAAATCATTTATTAATGTCTTGTGAAGGTGTTGTGAAGTGTTGTAACACATTTCTACACTTTTCTAGACTCTTCTCATTATAATTCATCTAAATATTCCCTTTTTATTCCTTATCAAGTCCTATTTTAAAGCGTTGTAATGAATTGTATCATGATTTCATTCTTTTCTAGGCTTGATTTCACTATCTACACCTTTCTTATGCTTTATTTGACCCCTTTATGCCCTTATAAGGCTTAATTAAGTGTATTCTTTAATGTAAACCCAACAAATAACATTAAATGTGACTTAATTCCTGACACCCACTTTCAAGTCCAAGGTGGGACCCATTCGCCATGGGTGGGGAATGAATCCTTCTTGGCTCCAAGTTCAAAATATTTCAAATTTTCTTTCAAGTTTTTATTCAAAATTACCTTATGTCAGCTTGTGATGAGGTATCATTCGGTTACTAAGGAACAAGTGTGTATAAATAAGTGTTTTTCCATCCATTTCAACCACTAACTCATTCACATCATTCATTCATCATCTATCTTCTCTATCAAGTCAAGCAAGCTAGGGTTTCACCATTGCAAGTCATCAAGTTAGCTTCCTAGAAAATTCAAGGGAAGATTATTCACGTTTTATTGCAGACAATCAAGATCAATCATCAGGGCAAGGTAATAACCCTATTTTTGCATGCTTCATTACATTCTTTTCTTCATTTGGTTTAATTACCTAAAAAGGGGTTTGACCAAGGCAAACCCCCATGGCCTAACAATCAACATTTTCTTTTTTTTTCCTTTATGTGTTTGTAGATCTAGGTACTTTGAAGACTTGGAAATCATTTAAGATTAGGTTACAAACTTGTTGAAGTCATCTCCACTTTTGCAAGGCTAAAACCTACATAAAATGTCACCAACAGTGTTAAAAATCAAGGTTTCAAGTCCGGACACCTGGAGGTGTAGATTGAGTAGATCAAGAGCTCTAGATTCCATTTTTGAGTTTTTATAAAAGCCAAAGTGGACTGATTCACCCAGCGTGGTGAATAAGTCCCACTATACCTATTCCCTGGAGATATTTATAGATTTGGATACCCATTTGGCTAAAATGAGCCCCAGTACTATTTTCTTGAATTGGGACTAATTCACCCAGAATGGCGAATGAGTCCCACCAAGCCTAAAAATCAACATCTTCAAAATTTCAAAGTCATATCCAGTTTCCAACAAGTTCTTAGGTATACACATTCAGTTTTACAACTTTTTGTTTTGTTTTACTTGCATTTCTAAGTCATTTCTAGGTCTTTTTGCATATCACAATATTTTTTCAAACATTGCATATTTCTTAGGTTTTGCATTCATAATTAATCAAATAGATCATCCAATTGCACTTAGGTCATTCCACTTAGTCTAAATAACATCATACATACATTAGATTGAGTGAAGCACCTAGACTTTGGAGTGGGGTTTATCTTAATCCTTTTAGGTGAAACATCCTAAGAGTGCAAGAGTAGCCTATAAACCCTACCCAAAAATCTACGGTTTAGATAGAAGGATACATTAGCTTCAAGGTTTTTGGGACAATTGCTTAGGAACTTATTCATGTTGTCATCATCTTCTCCTGTGATGTCAACATCACGAGGAGGACATGAATTAGGAGTTGAGTGGACATGAGTGAGTTCAATTTCATTAGGGTCATTACCAAAGGCATAATTTGACACATCTACCAAAGATTTCAAGGACATCCACAACTTTCCAAAGCACATATCTATGATGCAAGATTGAACAAATACACTTGAAATGAAAGAAATTGAGATAACAATTTTGCAAACTAAAATAGAAAACTGCAACCAACCCACAAAAATACAAAAACGCAATTTCAAAGCCTAAAAAATGGAGAGTCAAATTCAACAGGGACTAAGATGCCAGGAAGGTCATCTTGGTCCTCCTGGTGAGATTTTGAAGTTCCAAGGATTGAAATAGACAACAAACAACATAGAGACTTCTAAGGTAGAAACCTTAAGAGAGACTAAGACACCTAGAAGGGTGTTTTATTTTTGGTAGAGGTTTTTCTTAGAAAAAAATAAAAAAAATTCTTGAATGTCTATAGTGTTTACAAATTTTCTATTGAGGATGCTAATGTTTAGAAACAAGAAAATATGCAAATGAATCCAAGAAAAATTAAGTAGGAACAAGCAATTAAATGTAATATTGAATGCAATTTTTTTCAATTTTCAAGGCAATAGCAATGTTTCTAAATGCAATTAGGATGAGTAACAATGTATTTTTCAATTTTTTCAACGAAAATGATGCAAGAAAGTAAAAAATGCAACCTATAGATATGCACTTTCACTATTAACAATGCAAGAAACCCTAGATGCAATTTTCACTAAATATGAGAAACCCTAGATACAATTTCACTAATGTAATATGCAATGCAAGAATAAATACAATCTAGATCTAGAACTTGAATGAACTCCAAATCAGAAAATGAATGCTCAAAAAGGTCGGGTTCACCAAAATGATTTGTGGAAAAGGAGGATATAATGAAATATCACTCTTCTCCACCTAATCACTCAATAATGTCCTAGGAGTCCTAATTGGATTGACTAACAACCTCACAAGGTGAGTCAATTCTAAATGAGGAGAAACTAGGAGGGGTCTTTTAGCTTTAAAGGGGTTCAACACCAAGCAAATGCTTGGAAAAGATAGATGAACATTCAACCTACAAAACCTATTTATGCAAAGCTAAATGAAAGATGCAAATAATGAAAATATACAATAGGGAGATAGGATATGTGTACCTGGGAAGTATGGAGATGTGAAGATTCCAAAAATGCAAAGAAGTTGTCCAGAAATGCCAGAGAGGAAAAAGATGCCTTTATTGTTGTCTTAGTCTCGCTGCTATTTTTTGGGGCAAATGCAAAATCTTCAGATGTTGGGACCGGATCTTGGAAAATCTTTGAAAAATATGCTCAGGAGGAATAAGATGCCCAAGGTGGCATAATGTTCTAGATTTATGAAAACTTTGAATCTAGTCCTAAGCTCCAAGGTTTGCACTTGTTTCCTCTTCAATCCTAGGTTTTGAAACTTTTGGATTCAGCCTGTAGGTGATTTTTCATGAAGACAACAACTTTGTGAATGCAACTTTGCAAATTTTACAACTTTTCACTCCAAGTGATCTTGAAGACTTCAACCTAGATCTACAATCACAAATATGCAAGGAGGGAAAAACTTGTTTTTTAGTGAATGGGGGTTTTCCTTGGTCAAACCCCTTGTTGGTAATTAAACCTCAAAATGAAATTAAATAATGAAGGAAATGGTGGATGAACAACATGTAAAGCTACAACTCACCAAACCCTTGTAAAGTCTACAAACTTGTGTGTAATGGCTACAATGGATATGGATCTTGAACCAAAGATATGATGTTGAATTGTTTGCTTGAATCAAAACCCTACATCACAAATGTTAGCACAACAACACACATGATTCAAGAAACTCTTTGATATGATGCTTGAATCTTGATGATGGGTCCAAATGCTTCATAGAAATCTCTTGAATGCTTTCACAAAAGACTTGGATTGCTTAGATTGCTTGTTAGATTGATAGGTATGAAAATGAGAGAAGGGACCTTGTATTTATACTTATGCTTAATATCCCAAAATTACATCACACCAAGATGACATATGAATTCATTAAATAAAGGAGGCTAAATCTCACTAGAATTTGAAATTAAATCCCAAAAAAGGCTCAAGGAGGGCTAAGACGCGCTAGGTGGCATCTTAGTCCCATGTCCTAGAAACTTGGGGCACAGACACCAAAAAGGGCCCAATCAAGATAACTCAAAATTAGGGTCCCAAGACCCCTTAGGGACAAAGACACCCTAGGTGGCGTTTTAGTCCTAGCCCAAAAATTAGGGATACTCCAATGAAATCATTAAATTATCATTTATTCATTGGAGAATGTCAGTATTAGCCAAAAAAATAATAATCCATAGGGCTTGTGAATGCAAAATAGGACTAATTAAGCCCTAAAGAAGCATAAATAAATCAAGGCAGGCCCAAACAAGTGTGAAAATGCAAGGGTGTGCATTTTACTACACTACAAATATAGTAATAGTGTATTATTTTCATTTAAAAGATCTTACCAGGTGTCCTTCACAAGAAGAATTGAATATTTTGTATTGTGCCTTTGGGCCTTTATAATTTGTTCTACACCCAAAATGAAGAGGACGTGATTTTCTATGTCAAATTGTATGAGATTGATGGTTGGTTGTTATTAATGATTCCTTTCTTTCTTTCATAAAAATTATAGGCTTTAAATCATGCAAGCACTCTTTTAAATTGTCTATGAGGTTTTGAAGTTTTTGATCTATATTATGCAAGTCAGTAGTGAGTACCAAAGTGTTTTCAACATATTGCATTAGTTAATTTTATTTTTATTTTTATTTCTCTTTTTCCCACTTTCCTCCCAAAGTATTTGAAGAATTGGCTTCTATAATCTTTGAGGTCGTTTCACATATAGAAAAATTGAGTCCCACATCTATGAAACTTCCCATAGGACATTGTTTACTTACAAGTGAAGGTTTTATACGTCAACAACTCCACTTTGTGATAAATTTGTACATAAGAATCTAACATTACCTAGTAGTAGGGATTCATCATTACTTAATATATTACTCAATATGTTACACTTAAGGGGGTGTTGGTGTCAACAACAAGTTTATCAAACTAGTTAGTTATTAATTTAATTACGAGAGTCCAATTCACATTATTTAAGTTTCCACCTAGGGACTTCTAGAGTTTTTTCTCACCTCATGTGGTTGACATAAGTTTCCTCACTTTGTGAGACACCTCTTGCTTGGTCACTTTTCACTCACAAAATATATGTCATGAGAATTAACAAGTGTTCCATTATTTGAAGGGTAGTTAGTCATTGTTTATTACTTTCCTACCTTCATCATTTTACCTATATAAGCAAGGTTACTATGTACATTCAAATTAGTTCTTCTATCAATCTCTTTGTGGAAGTTTTTGGTTTTTTTCTTTATGATCTCAGAAATCATAACAAATACTACCACCCTCCATAACAATGTCCTTATTAAAAATTATAATTAATTTAATTTAAAAACAATAATAAATAAAATATAAAAAATTCTAATAATAATCTATATAAAAAGTCTCAATATCATACGTTTACATGATTTTTAATGTCTTAACAATTTGTTTGTTATAGGTGATAAAAAGTAAATATTTGGTTAAATATTTGAACGCCACACTTAGATCAAAAGGTGGGATAAACCTTTATGTTGTCACCTGGGTAATTGTTGATCTAAAGTAAAAATTAAAAATGGAATCCAAGAGAGACATGTTTTTTAAGTAACTAATGCATTTGAAGAGAAACAACTCACTACTTTGATGCGAATTCACTACTTTTAGCAAATTTGAAATTGTCACTCTCAACTCCTAATCACTATAACAAATGCATGATCATTGCCTACTTAACATGAAAAAATCATAATTAATGAAATCATACAAGGGATTTTGAAAATACAAATACATGAATAAGTAGATAAAAGACAAATGCCAAATTGAAAATGTGCCTCAACTAAGAAATTCTAAAAGGTTGGCAATTGAAGCCTTCCTTTGATACAAGTTAGAGATGACACATCATTCTATTTTAGGCTTTTTGCTTTACTTCCATGATTTCAATCATCATCAAAACTCTTATATTAATACATTCTATTTTAAACACCTACACTTTTTAAAAATAACTAATATTAGAAATATATTGAAATAAATTTGTAAATCGAAATTAAGACAAAATATGTCATTACTAAAATTACTAAAATTGTTATGTAAAAGGCAATCTAATCAGACTGATCTAAAATATAAGGGAAAAAAGCATAGTATGTGACTTACCATTACGAACTTAAATCCTTTAAGAATGAAAATCTTTCAAACAATTTAAAAAATAGAAATGATAGGTAAGTTGCAACATTCATTCTTGAGATGACACACATCATAGCATTGCAGTTTGTCCGCGAACTGCATAATACTTCCCTCTATGGAACACACACATCGATTAACACCTAGTGAATTGAGGACCTAAGTACTTACAAGGGACAACAAACAGAAGCTTCTACATTTATTGACACACCTACATCACACTTCCTTCTAAATCCCGTAAGAGAACAGGAGCTAAAAGAAAACTATCCCTAATGTTGAACTACTGCTGAGCCGCTCCCCTCTTGGTCTGCTCCTCCTCTTCGGTCATTAGATTTTATATGATTTTTCTTGCCTTTCCTGCTGTAAACAGTGCTTTGGCAATCTCTCTTTCATCACTTTTTATGGCCCACTTCCTGCAGTTGAGCATGAGGAGATGTTGAATTTTTTCTAGGCATTGGTTTATTATATCTGTCAAGGAGCTTTCTAATTCCTTCAGCAGATCATTCACATCGGTTTCTTCATTGCACTGAATGCTGTTACATAACTCGTACACGGCACTGCCTACTGCTTCTGCGTTCCAGTCAGTGGAGTCGCTGCCATTCCATCTCTGTGGACAGCCTTGTGTTTTATCCTTACCTTTTAACCCATCTGGCTTTATACTTGACGGCGTTTCTGTTTTGCGTTTACTTTCCGTTCTGAGGGGGGCCAATGCTGCAGTCACTTTCTGAGGAACTGTTGCTTCCCTGGCTTCGCTTAGCTTCTCCCGCAGCGTCGCAAAGTACATGTCGGCTGCCTCGCTGGTGATTTCTTGTGCTTCTTCGCTGGTGATGTCGTCGGCTTCTGTATCCGCCTTGTCAACGAAATCTATGATTTCCCATGCTTCAGAATATGCCTCAAAACAACCTTGAACGACACTTGGAGGGAGAGAGCCAGAAGTGGAAGCGCGTGCCTTGTCACTTTGAACACAATTTAAAGAGAGCTGAGCGATGACACTCAACAGGGACACTGCTGTGATTTTCCATCGTTTTCTACCAATGGCTGTGAACTCTTCTGGAGGTTGCTGAGTCCCATCGATCGGTGTTCTCTTGCACAGATACTTCAATCCTGTCTGAGGCAAACAACTTAACCCCAGACGGGCGCCCGTTCTATCCAGAAAGCGAACCAGATGTTGACACTCACATTCTTTGCCTCGTGAAATGAGTTCCGCGGCTTTTTCAATGGACTGGCTGTTGGATAACCACAGGCCGGCCGGAGTCTCGCCTAACATCTTCACATCCTCCAATATTTTTCTGTAGTTATCTTGGATGTCGAGCTCTGATAATTTTGAAGGCACCAATTTATCCTTCGATTTGTTGCGGAAAGGTATCTGGGACACGAGCAAACAAGCTTTGCTGAACGAAACGGTGAACAACTGGAGCCAAATCACTGGATACAATAAATATCTTTGTACCGTGATCTTTGTCGACTGATTGACAACCAGCTTTTTGATTCTGGCTTGAAGCAATTGTGACAGGGGCAGCTCGTACTTCTGCGCCTGCTGCGACTCTCTGAGATGCCTTGTCCAGAAATCTTCTATCCTAAAACAGCTACTCGAGCTTCCGTAATAAGCCACTGCTGTAACCCACCTCCACAGAATCATTGACCATCCTATCAAGATGAATACACATTGCAGCATAGTTACACTAAGCTTTAACCTATTACGTCTATCGCATAGCAGGAGTTTGGGACTATTACGAACCCCTGCTACAATCGTAATTGCAATTTGAAATGTAACTATGATTGCAGAAGAGGAGGCCAAAGCCGACCTTGCAATGACATACTCAAGAGAGTAGGCGCGAGCAACAATCCACGCTCTCAGCAATTCATCTTCTACTTTCTGCCACCATAACTTATCTTTTACTTTCTGCCAGCATTCTTGACAACGGTGATCATCCTCCTCTGCTTTCCTCACCCCTTCATGAGAGTGGTGTTGCTGATGGTGATTATCCTCCTCCGCTTGCCCCTTGAGAATTAGAGGAACCTTTTTCGCTTTGATGCGCTCAATGCCTCGGCCTGCGATATTAGAGCAGGCAAGGAGGAAGAGGAGCATACAAAAGGAGGAGAATATTAGGGCGGCAAAAATATAGTAGAGTTGAAGGCTAGTACCTGGCTGCCTGGGCCACAGGGCTTTTAAGATAGAGGACGCAGAATAGGGATTTATAACATACAACTCAGATATTACATGAAGAAAGACAGTTAATGCCAAAGACGCAATCTTACCCCAGAAATCCTCAGCGCCGGGATTGGCCATTGCAGGCATTAAATAAGCTATAACGACACACAACATTATTCGACCGGTATGGATCATCCAAAACTCGTTCAAGGAAATCAATCTCCTCTCCCAGTTCAATGGCTCGCCCTGAGTACTAATCAAGTTTAGCAATTCGATTGTCAAAGCGCTGAGCACAAGAAAATCACCGGGAATCCAATGTGCTCTAATCTTCAAACCCTTCACTCCATCCTCCAAAAGGAGAAAAATAAAAAAAATAACTGCTGACACCAATAAGACTACACTGGTCGTACCTCGACCATAGGACTCCCCAAACAAATCGCCGAGACTATTACATTGTTCGTAGAGTACAATCTTCGAGGATTTTAGAACAATTTGCCAATGTCATGTTGAGGACACAGCCATTACAAAATGATGTCATGTTTTTTATGGCACAGCCATTACAAAATGTCGTGTTGTCGATGCTATTGGCACAGCCATTACACAATGTCGTGTTGTTGATGCTATTGGCACAGCCATTACAAAATGCCCAGTTCCCTGACATGATTCAACACTCACACTCACATTCACACTGATCGACGATCTTTACCCCTTCTAAATTAAAATATAATTCAGTGGCAAGAGACTGAAATTGAAAGCATGCATCGCTCTCCCTTCTCTACCTTTTTAAAGTGCTCTAGAGCATTATTTGGGTGGTTTGAAACCTGCTTATTGACAAAGAACTTAGATTGTGAATTTTTTTATCACGGTAATCGAGTCAAAGTTCCCCAGTAAATGATGTTCGTACCATGCCTGAAAGAAACAAAAACTGTAGATTAAATATAATCTTCAATGTCAGAAACTTCCCCTCTGTTCTTATTTTTATGTTTTCAGAAAACATTAAATACAGCTATACGGCCATCAAGCTTAGCTTGTTTGACACGCAATAATACGGGGCTGGATAGACGTTGCCTGAGCATTGTACCTGATGTCATTGGAGGTATATGTGAACTTTCACCATCACCCTGAAGGAAAAACGACAGGTTATGAAGAGACATGGCATCCTATGATAACTTCATTGCAAAACATGCTATTTTAGAGAATGTTTACGAAAAGACATGGTATCCTATGATAACTCCATTGTAAAAAGCAATAAACTGTCATATAGTACGTACTTTAGAGGATGCTTTCGTACGAAAATAGTAAAGCTTCTGCAAAACACGCTGTTTTAGAAAAGACATGGTATCCTATGATAACTCCATTGTAAAAAGCAATAAACTGTCATATAGTACGTACTTTAGAGGATGCTTTCGTACGAGAATAATAAAGCTTCTGCAAAACACGCTGTTTTAGAAAATGATTCCGTAGGAGAATAATAAAGCTTCTGCAAAACACGCTGTTTTAGAGAATGTCTCCGTAGGAGAACAATAAAGCTTCTGCAAAACACGCTGTTCTAGAGAATGTCTCCGTAGGAAAATAATAAAGCTTCTGCAAAACAAGCCGTTTTAGAAAATGTTTCCGTAGGAAAATAATGAAATGAAATGAAATGAAAAATTTTAATGACGTCCACGAGGCCAAAGAAGCCTAAGGGACCCAAGACCAGCACAAGAGCCACCCATAAAAGGCCCTAAGCAGATTGTAAACTCCGTTCAAGATCAGCCCTCCTGCAGTGAATTTTGATGATGAAGTTTGCAACTTTGTCTAACCTTGATTCTTCAAACAGAGTATTTAAATTATCGACCTGCACGGTGACCCCATAACTAGCCCGGATGTCTTTATACGCTGAACACTCCATGGTGAAATGCCATTCCGTCTCCACCATACCCATGTTACAAAAACGACATTTTCTATTTTCCCACTCCTCTTTAGGAACCACCCACCTGCCCGTTTCGCACCTAAGATGATGCGAACTAGTACGCAATTGGGCAATCAACATTTTTGCTTTCCATTTGATATTCGCGCCTATATAGGCCTTTTCTTCGTGATCCCTCGTGGGATTGAATTCTTTGATATAGTAATCCTTTTTGCGTCCTGCTTTTTTCATCCATATAGCATATTTAAATTTTTCTCTCACATATTTTTTTATTTCTTCATTTGTGTTTGGGCATTCATGCATCTCAACATCCCATTTTTTCATCCATTTGATATTTTGTTTCATCCAGGTGTTCTTTCTTCTAGTTAGCTCTTCTTTCATGATTAACTTAGGCCACCGATGACTCTCCATATTCTGGACCTTCTTTAGGTAGCTTAATAACCGAATCATCGCCGAGGCCTCCAAGGGAAAAGTACCGGTCTCAGCCAATAAAATCTCATAGGGCACTGTAGTCTTAAGCTTGAGGCTGCTTATAATTAGATGTTTTTGTATTCTTTCCACTTGTCTCCATTTCTGGTCTGACATATTGCTGCCCCAAATTTCACACCCATATAGAATCACCGGAGTGACAAGAAGCCCAAAAAGCGTTCTTTTAGTTTTCCAATCCCATAATTCAGCATTTCTACATCTATTTTGGAGAGAGTATAGCGCTTTCCAACCTCCCTGAATTCTTTTTGCTCTACATGTTTCCCAACTAAGTTTGTTGTGAAAATCAAGCCCAAGGTACTTGTACTCTTCCACTATTTCCAACGGTCTACTTTCAAAGAGAAATTCAATTTGCTGTTTTTTCCTCCGCAGCGAGAAGATCATTATTTTGGTTTTGCTAGTGTTCACTTGCATCCCGACCTCTTGACAAAACGTTTCAAGAGCCTTCAAATGTTTTCTCAAATCAAGCGCAGTTTTAATAAAACTTCTGCAAAACACGCTATTTTAAAAATGTTTCCGTAGGAAAATAATAAAGCTTCTGCAAAACAAGCCGTTTTAGAAAATGTTTCCGTAGGAAAATAATAAAGCTTCTGCAAAACACGCTAATTTAGAAAATGTTTCCGTAGGAAAATGATAAAGCTTCTGCACATACACCAGATAACCTGTCGACGTCCATCACTTCGGAAAAAAATTTGGAGGAATCCCCCCATAAATATAAGTACCCACCTTAGCCGTATGAAAAAGAAATTGCAATGCGACGATGAGTCTAGATGACAGATTCCAATGCATTACTGCTTATATTAGATGATAGTCTTCAGACTTGGTCGAATTGTCTGTCCTAGTTTAGAAGTTAGCAATGATCCAAACCATGTTTTGTGTTTCATTTGGCAGATCCTAATTTTGTATAAGTAATTGGAGTATCGTGTTAGGTTTGGTTGAGTCAAAGGGCAATAAAGGGCGTTGTATAAGTATAAACTAAACACTAGTTAAACAAGCGAGAATGTTAAATCTAACAACTCTTAATTAAACCTTAGGTCTTACTTTAAAGTGAGTGTAGGATAAGGTAATAATTGAATTGGAATATTATCTTTATTTTTCTTTGAGAATACAAGATTTATTGTTATTTTTCAAATTTAAAAGAGGAGGTAAAGTCATTAATAATTCTGAAGTGGAATAGCTACACTATCATACCAAGACTAGTATGGACTAGTGATGACCACACCATTTCAACACAATCTCAAATGAACTCTAAGATCTTTACTCACCTAATATTATATTAATTTTGAAATTTTTATATTTAATTTTTATTTGAGATTATAGATAGACTTGAGTGTTTATTATTATTTTATCAAACTCCAAAATATAAGGCAAAGTCATTACCCAATTCATAGTGGTAATAAAGTGACAATGATCAAACCACTCACCCAACAATCCCAAATGAACTCTTCTAACTTCGCTCACCTACCTTCATAGTAGTGACTGTCGTGGGTGTTTGTCATTGAGCTTTGAATTAAGGATGAGTTGACTTAGAAGAAATAAGTGTTAAGAGCTTGAAGAAGTAGAGGAGAATGTAGTAGGTTTTATCTTTTTGGGCATCTTTTTTCTCATTTGACAAGAGTAAAACTTCCACCTTATAAGGAATAACAAACATTTATTTTGTTCACATTGATATGGAGGACTTGAAGAGAATAACATATGGATATTCCCTCATAATCAAATCCAAATGTATGGTCAAGAATGGGACTAGCTAGGCTGCAAGATTCCCCGCATCTATATAGTCTATAGATATCATTATAGATTGTGTAAACTTTTACAATCATATGGCTAGGAAAATGGTAGGAATAGAAGGGTAAGCCTTTATAGATATAAATAATGAATCCGATATTGAATCTCTACAAATCATTGAGTATAATGAGGCAACTAATTTGAAAATGAATGATGGGGAAAAACATATGAAATAGATATAGAGCCTTTATCAAAGGAACTAAATAAAATATGGTTTAATTATAGACCCAACATCTCCAATATTTCCAAGAAACTACTTTGGAGTGAATTTCATAGAGAGATTGATGAAATGATCTCCTTACTAAATAAGATTGTTGTTTCTAGCAAAATATATTTAATTCATTTCCACTATCCTTTAGGATAAAGATATTATTAATTTGTACACTCTCTTCAATGATAATGTAACGCCCCGCCATGCGAACCCCAAAGGACAATTACATAATAATTACAGCACAATTTTTTTTTTAAGTAAACATAACATACATGTAATACACATTAAGTCATAACATGAATTTCATTTAAATAGATTCATTAAAAATACATCCCTGGAGGTACACGAAGAGTCATTACGCGACTTAGATCCATACAACAGCAATAAAGAATAAAATCTAAAGATATAAAGTAAGCATTAACAAAAATAACACATACATGATAAATTCATTGATAAGCAACCATTTGTATACGCAAATACAACATATGCATGATTATCATAACACATTGAATAACAACGGTCATAGCCAATATCCACACCAAGTTTAACATTTCATTAAAGTACAATGCTCTAAAGGTACAATGATACAAAAGTGTTCCAAATATGAGTGAAACCATCACCAAATAGTATGATACAAATGAATAGATGAATACAAAGTATCATAACTGGCTCCAAGACAAATACAACTCTGGAGTCGCTGCAACAGCACCAATCTGCACCTCTCGATCCTCGACTGGGGACCCAATGGGGTGCTTAGCACGTTCCACCCGACCATGTGAGTCCGAAGACCCACCCCCCGTGCTAGGAGCCAACAAGAAAGAGACCTCAACCAAGAACAACCAAACAGGGAACCGCAAGACTCAATGTCATACAAAAGGATCATAAAACTCAAGAATTACAATGACATAATCAACCACATCCAAGAGTCATAAATCCCATCTCATAAATCAAAGCAATGACCAGTAAACAATTAATCAAAGGATGATCATGAAACACTTCCAATCAAACTGCATTAATAAACATAACACAATTCCAAATTGCAATTAACCAATCCAATAACATCATATCACAGTACCATAAGGGTACAAGGTCATAAGTCGAATATCAATGAGATCATACAAGACCACAAAGTACACCAAAGATAAAAATAGGGTAAAACCATAAATTATTTCAAACAACTATGTTTCATCAATTCAAGACAAAGGACCACTTCCAGAGGATTTCCAAATAAGCAACATAATAAGGAGTGTTAGAGGAGAGTGTCATCGCATGGCTTAACATGGATTCTCCAGACTACCTATCGCAAGGTGCCGCCTCCGTCTACTGACGAATTATCCAGACAATCCGAGCGCTAGGAGCCGCCTCCATCTATGGTTATCCAGACTACTTATCTCAAGGAGCCGCTCCATAGGGTTGCTCATGCGGAATCGTTAACCTTTCATGAAGAAAAGGTAATGATCTTGCCAACCACGGCCTTCTCAATCCCCTTTAGCCTGTGATAGCACTAAACGGCAGACGAGGCATCAATTATCTTTTTAATGTGATTCTACCCACCCCCTAATTAATTATTTAAATTATCACTTTTTAATTTTTACTCTAACGAGGGCTATCCTGGCGCCCCTTTGTGCGCCGACCACCCACTTAGAGCCACTCTCACTCTAGACACTCAAAACATAAAAACCAAATCCAAGGGTTGTACAACATAACAAGTACATTAGATCACAACAGAGAAGCATGCAAGGCATTACCCATCTTGCCATAAATACATAATCAAAATCTCCATGATTCCCGTACAACCCTTTCAAAAACATGAAACCAAAACACTTGCCACAACAAGGGCACATAAAAGGAGGAACATTAACCAATAGTAAAATAAACCTCTGGAAGATTCTCATAAAGTTACACTAGGGTTTCCCCATGAAAATCTGACAACAATAAAAGCAAAACCTTGAAGAACTATTTTCAATTCAAATATGATGAGAGAATACATCAAAATAAGATCAACAACTCCCTTAAACAACATCAACAACTTCGATACGAACTAAATTGGACATCCAAGGGAAACCTCTATTTTCTCCTCTCAGAATACCCATAATTCAAAGAACTTTTCAATTTGACTCATTAACAACTCAAGCAGAACCATCAATCATGACAAAGATAACATTAACCGATTTACCACTTAGGGTAAAGCACAAAAAGAAAACATATGGGTTCCCAACGAATAGCAACATACATTAATTGAGAGAAAATTCCCAACTCAAAATCAACTCATGAAAAGTCACATCGAAAGAATCCATAAAACCACACATTCTAATAATATATCCATTCATTCAACAAGAAGTAACTTGAAACATTCTAAAAAGAACATTAGTTTAAAGATCAATCATTTCCAACATTTAAGGATAGCACAATATTACGAAGTGAAAATAAAATATAATGGTTTAAGCCATAAGACACTATTCACAAGTATACTCTTTCAAACACAAATATATTCCAATTTACACATTATAACAACAATCTCCCTTCGAAGATCAACCCACTCAAACCAACAATTTGATCCTGATATCAATCACAAGTATTTTCTAGAACTGTTCTTATAGAAATCCCACAAATCAACTATTAAAAGAATATGAGGGAAATTGACTTAGAAAAGATCATCTAATTTTATTCATTTACATAAACCCTTTGTTTAACTAAATATAATTAATCAAAACATTTATCGAATCAACAATCATTCACTAGCCTTTATCGTAATACCCAACTATTTAAAGTTTTCAAATTTATTTACTTCCATTTATCTTATAAATCAATTCTCCCACCTAAATAGAAATAATCCTTATCGCCAATATTATCTACATACATCAACAACATACAAAACTCTACTTTTCATTATTTCTAAGTTAACTATCCCACTTGAAACTAATCAAATTGAGAATAAACTAATCTATCAATGTTACCCAAATTATTAACATAAGGAAACTCTCTCTCTAATCACTTTACTTACCTACTCAATAACATAACACATAACTTAACTAACTAATAATTCTAGTTTTCTAACTCCTATAAATAAATCATTTTCTGAATATAAGCACATTAATTACAAAGTCTTAAGGAATAATTCCATACAAGGAAACCATCAAACACATCAACCTTGAAGAACACTATCTTAAAACACTTACAATGAACAGGCCATTGAGACATCTCCCTAAATATCCCACAAATAACACCCATCTTAAAACAATTAAATAACACTTAAACCAATAATCAAAACACTTTGTTTAAAACACATTTACTCACACATTATAACCACAAAGACCTTCCTTTAAATTAAGCATTATTTCAATGTTTTTACCACTTATTTTAATATATCCACTTAATTTAATTAAGAGAGTATTTACTGCAAATAATTATATTTAAAATAACTATATCATTTATAAGATAACCAACTCCATCAACTGTTTAATACGAATCCTAATTATAACTTTAAAATGTAATACTAAGATGACAATTCTATAATTTACAACTTTATTATAATACTAAGGTGACGACACTAATGGATTATTTCACACAGTAGTTTGATAAATAATTATCATTCACAGACTCATTAGATAACAAAAAGGTAATTAAAACCATTTAACATTTAATCAGTATCATTTAAATTAATTAACCTATGAACCTGGGATTTATCCTCACTTAAAAATAACTTTATCATTAACCTTCAAGTAAAAGAAACTATGTAAATGTAGAATCACTTATCTCCTTTAGTGAACCCTAAAACTTAATTAACCATATAAATCGATTTACTTTAACTAAATACACAGTTCATTTATCTACAACAAAATTAAATACCTAATTCAATAATGTTTATTCCGTTAAAATCTTTTGTTAAATAATATTTTACTAAGCAATCTATCGAAATAACCATTTTCACTTTAATTATTTACCTAAAATAAAATTACACTTTTACTTAACTCACTATCTTACAGAACATTCTAACACTCGATTCATATTTTACTTTTACACCACCATAAAATCATAAACAAAACAATTAAAGAAATTATTCATATTTTATAAACATATTATATAAATACGAACCATTTTCTTTTGAATAATACTCATCATACAAATCTGCTTATATATTGAAATATCCTCATAAATCCTAAATATATAAAAGACTACCTTCACTTCAAATCTTTTAACCTATAATTATGTATCTATACTTGTTTATATAACCATACATATATATATATATATATAAAAGAATAGTAATCAAAAAATATATAAATTCAAAATAAATAGAAAGTCACTCATATATGTAGTTGGTAATTCAAATGCCCTAACTCAGACAGGTTGACAAAGAAATCAGAGAGGCTATTTAATTCTGTACAATGTTTCAACTCTAATTGCTGTGAACAGTGACAGGCTGCCAAGGGTTTCAGAGGAACTATTTAATTTACTACACTTTTGCAAGTCTAACGTTGCAGCTGTGATAATTTTGCCTATGGTTTTGGGGAGATTTTAAAAATTTAGATTACCAGACTATGTGAAGGAGCTCATCTAAACACTGTATCCAATAACATCAATTTCTCTCAGCTTCGACTGAACGGAGGTAACTGGCAAGGGCTTGAAACATTGCGCAGACCAAGAGAATTAAATAATCTTGCTCATTGGTCCTCAATTTCTTCACTTGAACAATCTATTCATTGACGGCATCAGAGAAGACACACGAACCAAGCTTCCTCCAAGTTTAAGATGGTTACGGTTGCAAAAAAAATGTGAGAAGCCATTTATATTAGAAAGTGAATTTTGGAATTTGGAAATATCGCCATCTAATTGCATTATTATCAAATCTTCACGTGTTATTCACATGACAGAAGGTAAAGAGACAGGTGAGGTGCAAATACAAAACTTAAGAGGCAGGAAATCAATGTACAATATTTCTGTTTGCTGGTGAGTTACCAGGGATGCGCTCAAGTTTAAAGTTTGGAAATTAACCTTCACCAAAATTGGTAACATTTATTTTCAAGTGCAGCAATTGCGATAGATTATCAGCAGAAATAAACAGATTATTTAAACCTTTAAACTTCCTGTTCTGTTCCAGTGCGCTGATATTATTATTATTATTTTTAATGTATATTTAGATTATCATCTTGACTCTATCAGATAGAATGATTGAACAGGCATCCTCTAATCTCTATTCTTTTCCCAACAAAAGATAAAATAAAAGAAACAATAATTTTGGCTCAGGGGGAATTAACAAGGTTCCAAAGGAAAAATACTGATTCTGTGTTTGCAAATTTTTGAGCCTACCACTTTATGTAATGTGTATGGAGACTTGTCCAACTAAGAGAGAGGACAAGGTCATATGATTTGCCAGTGACAATGATGAATCCAAAGAAAACGACAACAGGACAATGAACATAAAAGACTTTGTTGTTTGGACGAATCACCTTTAGCAGCGTGGAGGATGATTTAATGTTAGCGGATTATGATTAATTCATTAGTAACGAAAGAAGTTAATATCGTTTCAATAATGGAAAAAAAGAAGAAGATCAATCCCCAAACATTCAAATGTTAGGTGTTAATTATGGCAAGTTCTATGCCTGCGCTACACAGTGATGCAGAGACCAAACAGTAATCAATAGCGATTTATGACCACAAACTATAATATTTTGTCTCATATGTTCTTTATTGCTTGCATTCATAAACCAAATGCTCAAGGAATAGTCATAAAAAAGGAAATGACATACCATTCAAGCCTGAATCTACGCTTGGCTGCTCGTGGAATTTTAATCTTCTTTGTGCCAGCCTCCTCCTCCGGATGCATTGCTTTCCCCCTTTATGTTCTTTCTTGGTCAGTTATAAATCAAGAACCGATTCCCAACCTCCTCTCTTCCAAAGCTAAATATAGTTAGTATTTATTTATTTACTTATAATATTCAAGTTTGAATTAGTTAATTCATTTTAAATATTAATAATATTTTATTAGAATTTATTTCGTCACATTCTTTACCATTAACATTATTATCTTCACAAGATAGTTAACTTATCAATTATAATTAGGTACCAAACTTTTAACGACTTTTCTTATTTTTATTTTTATTTTTATTTTTATTTTTACCTTCATTCCAACTTAAGTGCAATTTTAATATTTAATCCTCTCTAATACTATTAAATTTATTAAGCGAATTTAATCATAAAATGATAATTACCTTTCCTCAGCTTATCGATTAATTTAAATAACTAACTCCCAAATATAATTAAATTAACGTTTATTATTGAATCTAATTCTTTATTTAATTCCAAACGAAACAGGTAACCTTATAATTAATTTAATTTTATTAATCAAATCCAAACATATTATTAGTGTTACCTCATAACCTTAAAATTAAATTAAATAATAAAATCACCACACCAACATGATATTACCAACCACTTACTTGACATCAACGATGGCCGAAATGGGGTGGGCACTACAGATAATTTCTACAAGTATCTAATGGTGGTATTGAAGAGAAAGTGATTTCATATGAGATCCTACAATGTTTACCTAATGGTGAAGAGATCTATATTCCTAAGGATGATAATGGTTTGTACAATTGGGAAGAATTCAAGTTGGGTTATATTGTATAAAAAATTATCCTCAACTATCCCTTAAGTAAAGCAAAAAAAAATTGAGTGAATAATTCCTTCTTATTATACTTTATGAATAACCTTTAGGAAGATAAGAACAATAGAATTCTAGTTGAAGCTATCAAACTAATTATGGAGTAGGTAAATTGGTTTATCTAGTTCCTTGTTCCATCTATATTAGAATTGGAGGCTTTACTTGGGAACCTTTTATATTGCAAAAATGTGCTAGTGATGAGCTCAGCCTATTAAAATTGAAAAGACAAATTTATGAAGCTCATCAAGAGTTGGTAGAGAAACATAAAATTGGGGTTCAATTCCCCATCATAATCAATGTATATACTTGATCTTCCCTAACTAATGCTTAAACCTTAAACATGAATATCTAAAGGTATAATTTATAGACTTTTAATACAAGATACTATTTTGACCCCAAGGATAAAATAAATAAGCTCATTGATTCCCACTAGAAAAAAGAGCCTCACTTAGAGAATTTATAGGTTGATTGTAATGATGAACATGATGTTTGATAGAGAAGTTTCTCTATAGTTAGGGAATATCAAATAAAATATTTTAGAATTATAGAACTTCTTGACATAATATCTAATTATAGTAAGGTAATAATGGATGTATACAACACAAGAGGGATTTTTCATTTTCCCCTCCCTCCAATAAATTAGTTAAAGGAAGAATAAATTTCAATAGAAGAATTAAGTGAGTTGGTGATTGACTCTAGTCTTAGATACAAATTAAAACTAGGAAAATTGGTGCTAAAAGGGTAACCTTGACTAGTGGGAAGACTTACAAGAAGTCTAAGCTTATGAAAAGGATCTATAGCAACACCTCAACTTCTACCCAAGCAAATAAACCTAAAGGAAGAGATATAGAACTAAAGAAGGAAATAATATAATAGAAGAGAAAAGAACTAGAGGTCCCTATTTGTAGCCTAAGTATATAACAAAATGAAGAGGAAGAACCCACAACTACTCTAATAACCCACATTTTAACCTCTTCCATTCTATAGTAGTCAACCATGTAGGTACCCATGTCCCCATTAAAATTTATAATCTCTACTTCCACTACTAATATTCCTACATCTACATATCTACCTCCTCATGTATAACAAATTCATCATTTTTTTGGAAACATCATTCCAACCTAGACAAGGTTCAACCTTAAGTCCTTACCTTGATTCCTCCAAGATATCCTCCTACTTTTCCAAGAATTGATAGGAATTTCAAACAAGTTCAAGAGAAAATAATTCAATCTCAAGAACCAATTGTAGAGGTCTAAATGGAGGAAGAATCCCATAACTAATAAGAGAAGATCTCAAAATTAGAGGTTAAAAAGGATGGTATCAAGGAGAATATGTGTCCTAGGAATCATAAGAATAAGACCCATACAAATATGTTGATAATACTACACTAATGGAGGAATTTGAGGAAACCATTGATTTTATTGTGAAGCAAGGGAAATCAACACAAGAGAAAATTGATTAACTCCCACCTCCTCTAGCCACTTAGCTACAAGTTTTTATACCATATGACTTGAACACGTCTATTGCAAATGATTTCTTAGGTAAGAAATCAATTGAAGCTAACATCTAAAGCATATAAGTAATCACATCAAGTATAGTAACCCAAATAGAAAATGACCATAGGAAAAAGAAGGAATTGAGATAATAGGTCAAGAAAAATTCCTCCTACATGAAATAGTTGGTGATCCTATTACAAATCTAGAGATAGGTCCCTTCCCACTCTAGTGATTGTCTTCTACTAGAAATATTTTTCATTAGACAAGATGAAATATATAACATTATGGCTAGAAGGTTATTGATGAAGCTATGTGCATTCATGGTATGCTCAAACTATTTAGAGAAAGAATAAACAAATTGGTTGAAGATTTATAAGAAGAATTGGATACACATACCTAAAATCTACCTCAAATTAACATTATATCAAATGTAAATTAAAAAACTTGGTGAAGGAGGGTATATTAAAGAAGTAAGAAAACAACTACATATATGTATGGACTGTAATCATCAAATTGGGTTAGATTTTATATAAGGGATCATTGTCAAAAATAATTAAATCTAATAGAGTTGTGGTGGAGACTCATTAATGTATAGGAACTACTTGATAATACCTATGGTCACTACTACAATGAAAGGGAGGAGGTCAATGATGCCAAAAAAAATAGGAATCACTTTCTAAGGTAATTTTTTTTCAATAATCGCAATAACATATAGCCTTCAATCAAACAATAAGCACCATTCCCTACTTTACAATGTTTCTTGAACCTATGAAAATCACCACTTCAAATTTATCTTCATGGATGGACCAAACTTAAAATTTATCAATAAGAAACTTACCATGTTCGTTGAATATAATAGGAGAGAGGTCACATTAGATGATACTATTGTTGAATATGTCATTGAGGAAGAGGATTTTAAATAAATTTAAATTTTGCATTTGAAGGTTATAATTTCATTACTTTGCTAAGGGAATGATATTTCCTAGGCTAAATGCTAATTTTCATAAGGTATTGATTATTATAAGTACAACTATTAGAGTATTATTTATATAATTCCAAAAAATAAAAAACCTTGGAACTTGTGTCTTCTATCTTGAATGAATCAAAAAAATAGGCTATTAGAATTCAATAGGTGAGATCATTTTTCCACCAATTTTTTTTTTTTTTGTTTATAGATTAGTTAGATGGAATTTAATCCTAACTACTGGCATAATTTTGAAAAGGTGTATTAGAGGTGTTGCTAAATCTATAAATAGGTAATATATGTATTAAAATGGTTGAAAATTATCATTTAAAAGTAAAAATAAAATAAAGTATAATAATTCTTACTACTCTCATTTGGAGTAATTTTCTTATAGTTATCAATCTTAAGTGATATTTTCTATCATTATATCTATGAAAAATATGAGTATTTGATTAATTTGTATATTTTTAATATCACTAGTATTTTGTTGACTATGAAGTGGATTATGTGGTAAACATTAAACACTACCTTTTATCTTTTGTAGAATTATTTCATTAATCTATGTGGAATATTGATGTTAGGTTTCAGGTATATTTAACTCTTATCTATTTATGTTTCATACCTTTAATAACTATGGGATATACTAGATTTAATTTAGAATCTATAGATTTAAATTAAACATTTATGTTTTAAGTGAATTAATCATTACTAAGTTTTAAATATTGATTATTCTTTGAAGTAATGCATGTTTGGATTATAATTATAAGAATACCATGTCTTAATAATATCTACTCCCATGGTGAGTTCCTACAAATAATATGTTAATGTATGACTCTTCGATTGAAACAAATGTACATCAAAGTACTAAGTCATCCTAAATGCCCAAGACCTAGTTACCAAGACCTTAGGGTTGCTAATCTTGTTCTAATAATATTTTATCACCTCTTAGGTGAGTTAGGATACTTAATATTTCATTTAATTTGAGTAGTGTGTCAAAACACCTATTAGCAAGACATACTAGAAATAAATTAAGGAATCTATAACATCCTTCATGCCAAATGTAGTTGACTATGGTGTCACATGACATGGTGAAGAAAGATGTCAATTCTATGGATGTTACAATATCTCTAACAATATAAAATGCACACAACTACATGCTGTGACTCCACACCATCAACAGATGTCACAAAACTCACCAAAATCCATATCAGTAATAGAAAGGTTGAACCACCCAAAATATAAATGATCTCATGGATAAGGATGAATTGAATGACTAATACAAGGCACAACACATGGTGGTGGCACTATCCATCAAGGTTTTTAAGGCCCAAATATGATCAATAACATCACAATGATTTCTCTCATTATATGATGAGAACAAAAAGATGCATCTATAAGAATAATTCTAATAACTGTAAATACCCTAAATTCTCCTAACTCGCAAACAACACTATTTAACAAACTTTCTCCCTTCTTCCCTAAATGATTTAATAATATATTATTATTTAATTATTATCAAATTTTATATCTTCTATTAATTAAGTGATTTAAAATTATTTAATTAATTCATCCTCAATCATCATTTCTGACTAATTAAAAAAATCTTATTTATTTAAATAAATGTCCTAATTTAACCTTATTCTTCCTAATTAATTAAATAAACATCAATTATTTAATTATTTCGCTAATGTGCCTTATTCATTTAACTCAATTAAATTGTTATCATTAATAATTTAACTAAATCACTTTCGCCTCTCTAAACCAGAATAATTAAATCAATTATTCGAAATCATTCAACATAGCCAACAAAAAAAATACACATTTATTTGTTAAAGTCAAACATGACTTGCACATTCATCTCCAATATTAATTAATTATCCTCACCCCTTTTTGATTGAGTAAATCATTACCACTAATTTCTCACTCTGATTGGTTGACTAACTCATCTATACTCCAATCCCACTAATTTATTCAATCCCACTAACCAATCCCACTAACCACTCAAATTTGCTTTTTCAATCCCACCAATCATTCCAATCTAATTCCTATGATTATCCAATTAAAATCCTTAATTAGATCAATCAAAGAAGCTAACTAGCCAATCTATTTCCTCTCAACGGTTGATCATGATCTTTGACTATTGAATCTCTATCACTCATTCCAAACCTGTAAATCTATAAAACAATCTTCTACCTTCTCACAAACCATCAATAATTTTCATAGCGAAGTGCGAAGAGAGTAATTCTTGAGCATATTAAGAGTTATTGACATCTTATTCTAGTTCACCATTAACACACTTTGAAGCTTTTACAAACAAAAAATGGAGGCTTTGTATTGATTCAAATGCAATCCAACATCAATACAAATACAAATCTGACATGGTATGGTAAGACTTGTTTTGTTTTGGATTCATTTAAGTTTCTTAGTTTCTTATTTGACTGGATTCATGGCTTTACATTTTACATTTCATGAGTATGGGTTTGGAATTTGATCTTATTTTGGATTGATTTGGTTTAATTCATTGTTGTTTTCCTATGCAATCTTTTCCCCCTTACAATAACTAATTAAGGGATGAGGCCAACAAAATTATAGATTGGATGGGATATCCCCAACATCCACCACCACTAAATAAATGCTAGAAAATTTCAAGTCACTAGTTGAATCAAGGAAAATTGTGCAAATGATTGTTGTGCATGCATAAAAAATTTCATATTCAAGTGAAACATAAAGTTGGAGAACTAATATTCACTATTGTAGATTATCAACTTACTAAGGAAAAAAAGTGGGTGCCATTGATGACCTCCTTTATCCATCTATAAATTAGTATAATCTAAAAAAAATGGTTGTTTTATGGGTGATTACACATCCAATGGATGTCTTGGGTTTCCATCCTTTGGATATATAAAATAGCCCCCAAGAATGACTAAAAGTATCAAATTTATCATATATAATTTGTGATCCAAGAATAATATCCTACAACATTGGTAGATCATCTCTACCCCTTCAGATCTTCCAATTCATGAGGATTTTTATTATTATAAATTAATATTTAGTCATGGGAGTTACAAAAAGTAAAGGGAATACTATCTCCAAAATAGCATGAGCCATTTGATCTACCACCATAAAGTCCATCCAGTGGTGTGAGGAATGTGTAGATATTTCCTTATAGATAGCATTAATAATGCTTTATGAAAGCATAGTTTCTATACTTTCATCTCCTTTATGGCATCCATAGGTCATCTTATAACTAGAGTTCATAGTTTGGTTAGGGCATGTGATGTATCAAATTCAAAATATATCATAGATTTCTGTTTAAATTTATAGGCTAACCAACATCTATCCTATGTGACCTACATAATAGATAAATTCATCTACTTTGAGACAAAATCTGCAATATTGTATAGAAAAAATTAATATTGTATCCTTGGCCTTCATCCTAGATCCTAGCCATTGGAAAGAATGTTAGTGTAAATGGGGTTATTTCCTAACTTTAATTATTAGTGAGGACCTATTCACATCATTAATAAGTTTACTTAGGAGTTAGTTTCCTAGGTGGCATTCTAGAAACTAGTATTTAATGGGACTATATCTGTAACTAATATTTATAATTATCTAGGCATTTAATATTTTTCTCATGTATTTATAATTATGCATTAGACATTTAATGATTGTAACTAAGGTGGTTATCCAACTACCTCTCTCCTTTCCTATATAAGGAAGGCTCTTGTACATTTGTAAATCATTCTAGATCAATTCATCATAGATCATCATTTGATCAAGTTCTCTTCTTTCTCTTGATGCATCACTTCATATTCATGTGGATGTTATTCTTCTTGGTTGATCCTTTGAAGTGTGTGCAACCTCATCTAGATTATTGTTCATATTTCCAACAAAGAATTTAAAGCGCCAAATTCAAAGAGATGTCACCATACCCTTGGTTGGTTTGCAACTTTAAACTATTTTTTAGGGGAAAATTATCATGGGTTGCAGAAATCTTAATATAAATATAAAATTCTATGTACCTCTTAATAGTTTAGATGAATTTTTCTATAGTTAAATCTTTGAGATTGATGTGCAAGCTAAGTCTCAAGTTGACCATTACATAGGTAATATTTATTGTTTTATTCTATTAATCAAAGTATCATAAGCCTCTAAGATTTACACTGATTGTGATAATGTATCTATTTTACATGAGAATTTATAAATTATATTATTTTTCTTCTACATTCACTCTCCTTTTTACTCCTACACAAATTTAGGATTGTCTTAGGATAGATAAAAATCCAAATATTCAATCCCAATCTAATCACATCCCATATTAGTTGGTCTTTCCAAGTGTTGATGTCATGTGTGTTGCATTGGTCCTAAAAAAGACCTCCAAACCTTTTAATAATACTAAATGGAAAATTGATTGAAGCACTAAAATAATTTTATAATTTATTTAATCATGTGCATAAAAGCTTTCTTCTCAAACTTAGTATTAACTAATTAGTACAAATGGAAATAAACAAGTCTAAATTATTATAATTATTGAACCAAAAAATAATTAACTAACTAAGAATAATCAAATCATTTGAATTTTATGTATTCACATCTTTCAAATTTCTAATGATTGTTGTTTTTATATTTTCAAATCAATTTAAAAGAACTTTGAGCTAACAAAAAAAAATTACTAATTAATTTAAAAGAATCAAAACTTTACAAATCAACTACTTACATGTCAAAAATAGATTATGAATAAAAATGATATCCAAAAAAAATCTTTATATTTAATCTTAAAATAATTAACATTCATCAAAAATTGCATTGTAAAATTCATCTTCTAAATAATTTTTTTTGGAACTTTCAAAAAATTTCACTAAGAGTCAAATATTTTTAGAATAATGCATCCTTATGATCTCAATGTTTTAATACAATGTGAAAATAACATTTCGTGAATCTTTAAAGCCAACGTGACTAATGGAGGGCTTAAGTAAAAACTTCTAAGAAAGAAATCAAGACTACCTAATATGGAGGCTAGAGATGGGCTAACACTTGCCTCTATGTTAGCCTTTACGTTTGGCCATTGTGAGTCCAACGTTATCCGATAGCTAAACCTTAAATATGTTTTTCCACTTTTAACTTTTAAATGAATGACTACATTGTATATGGGATTCTTAAAGATAACTAAAATATGTGGGATTCTTAAAGATAACTAAAATATGGATGACTACATTGTATGTGGGATTCTTAAAGATAACTAAAATATGTTTGTTTGTTTTAGAAGTTTAGACACTTGTGATAATTTTTAACTTCAATGAACATAATTTAATTTAATAAAAGTAATTTAATCACAATCACAATCAATAAACATAAATTATAATTTGTAATAAACATAATTTAATTTAATAAAAATAACTTAATCACAATCACAATAACTTAGAATAAAGCAATCATAGATTAGAACATGAAATAATTATTGCTAAAATAATAAATTATTTCAATTTGATTAATTTAGTGTGATTATTATAGAAAATCAATAAATTAATTTAATGGGAATAATTTAATATTAACTAATATAAATGAAATTAACTTAATCTAATGCAATAATTTAATCTAAATAAGTTAATACAATAACTTAAATTATTTGCAATAAAAGCAAGTGCCAAGTAGTGACTAGTACTTGCCTTTATAGTATTGTAATTATAATTTTATTGGTTTAAAAAGAAAAAATGTAAGTTTTATTAATGTGAATAAAAATAAATATAAGTTTTGTTAATTATAATATTTTAGTTTTATTAATTAGTTATTTGTAGGACCTAACCCTAACCCTAACCCTAGCCTTAACCCTAATCCTAAAAATAAATCTTAAAGCAATCTCTTAACCCTAATCCTATCTCTAACTCTAACCATAGACATAACACTAACCAAAACTATAAACCTAACTTTAAACCCTAAACTATTAACCATAATTGTAACCCTAATCTTACACTAACCCTAAACATAAACTATAATCCTAACTCTAACCCTAATCACATCCCCAACTATAATAGGAAACCCTAACCATAATCCTATCTTAATCTAAGCCATAATTATAACTCTAAACCTAGCCCTATTCTCATATCCCTAACCCTAACTCTAAACATAACACTAACCATAACATAAACAATAAACTCTAAACCATAATCTTCACCTTAACTAATTTATAAAATAAAAATATTCAAATATCTAATCTAGAAATATTAAAATCTTCTAAAAAATATTTCTATTATTTTAATTTAAATATTGAAATATTCATATCTTTAATATAAATTAACAATATGCATTTTGATAAAAAAATTATTTTCTATTTTTTGAATTTCAATAGTAACAAATCAAATAGTTTGATGACAACAATATAATAAATATAATATTATATATTAAATAATAACCAATTCAAATTATTATAAATTGTGCTTTGTTGCCAAAATGTCGAAGCTGCCGCCCACTCCTGTTCAGGCCGATCTCATCTCCTCTCCAACATTGCATCATGCCCATCCCCCTACTGCTGATGATTTGACCTTTGCCTAGCCACCACTTCATGCTTGTTTTGGGGATTATTCAATTTCTCCTAATGTTTCTGTAGACACGCAAAATTAGCATTATGCATTTGATCAAAATCACACTCATCCATTCATCAGAGTAAATTCATCAACTTAAATCAAATAAATCAAACTTGATCCTATCATCATCTCTTTGATTAAATAAATCAATCATTTATTTAATTAAATCTCAGATCATCATTCATCTCCCTTTGATTTGATTTAAATCCCTAAATCAAGTCAAATTGGTCAAATCAACCTAATCATCATCCTAGCTAATTAATCCTGATTAAATCTAATGCTAATCTCACTCACTTGCATTCTCTAGATTTGGCCACTTGCACATGAAATTGCATTTAATTGATTTATCAAAATTATTTATTTTCAACTTGGCATAAAAGGAGAATATTCTCCAAGTTTGAATCTCCCCCCAAGTGGACATGTACACCAAACGGAGCATTTATGAGGGCTTACATGTCTCTTACATGTCCCCTTCCAAAGTCAAACTCAGCATTCATTGCTCAAATTTGAATTCAAATTTTCCCTCTCATGGGCACCCTTCCCAAATCTTGCACAACCATTGGCCTATCATCACTTGACAAGTGGCCTTATCTTATTGGCTTGATCTTTGTCCCACATTAGTCCATTTTCAACACTTAGCATTCTGAAAATCTTTAAATACAAGCTTCATCTTTGAGCAAATCCTCCACAATCTCTCCACAATCTTGCAAGGTCACTCTCTTCATTTGAGATTTGATCTTGTTCATCATCACTCCACCATCTTCATAGCAATTTCATCATTTTAGCTATTAATCAAGGATTGGGAAAGGGTCACTAGCACATGTGACACCAATCCAACATGAGATAGTTTGCATCATGTTTTCTTATGTTTTTGCTTTAGATCTTTTGTCATTTGTTTGCATTTTGAACATAATGTATTATTTCATAAGGATGTTAAATATTTTGATTTGTTGTTGAAATACTAACAATTCTGTAGGTTTTATTGTTAGATTTCTAACCACATTTTGCAGATTATAGCATCCACAAAATGGCGCTAGAAGGAGGGCATTGGTCTAATGTTTGAAGATGTTTTCTTTAGATTAGTTTTCTAAAAATGTTTCTTCAGTTTGCATTCCTGTTTGTTGACAAAGAAAATAAACTTACAGCAAACTAGTCTTTTGATCTTCTTACATACGATTATAACACACATTTTGGCTATCATATTGGAGGTCTAATTTTCTCAATAGCATATTTTGTTGTATCGCTTACTACATTGTACAGGTCATCTAAAGAAATATTGTATTTATGCTTGTCATTACATTTAGTACAGTTCATTACCTCTGATCCGTTACATGTAGGACATGCTTTTGCAGGGAATTCTTTAGAGAGAACATAAACTTAGAGCCAAGAGAGGCCAGATACCGTATAATCTCTGCTTGTCCATTTGCAACACAGATTTAAAAAAAAAAAAACCATCCTTTTACAGACTTTTTCTCTTTAAGTCCAGATTTCAAAACATAAAATTTCATCTCTGCACTTTGTATACTGTAACGTGTCCCATCCCTTGTTGCAATTGCTAGAGAAGTTGCAAAAGCAAATGTATTCTTTAAACGCATGGAGAAGATGCCACCACATTTGGTGCTAGATTCTCCCCATATGCATTTACTTCAAAACTTATGTGCACAAACATGAGAGTTTTTGTTTGCCCGCCTAGTGAGTTCTGAAGCAGCTGTGTGAGTTTGCTAATTCGGTAAGGAACATGCGAGTTCTTTTGTGCAAGGGTGGAAATCACATCTCTGAAAACCGATAAAGATTTATTGATATGTTGTACTTCTTCTAATCTTTCTCCTGTGGCCTCAGATTTATCAATTCTCTCACTTCCGGCAAGGTCCACCAGATGAAGATATCTCCGAAGAATGGTTCCGGAGGTAAGATCTTTGCCTTGGACATGGACTATTAACACACTGTGAGAACGGCTACTGCGATTATTCAACGCTGTTGCCTTTATAGCACGATTCTTGTGCTCAAGGTTCATTAACTCAATCATAGCAGGTGTAGATGTAACAGGTATCAAATTTACATTTGGAACATTTAGTCCATTTTGCTGGGAATTATTGCAGATATCTAATTTCTTATTTGGGCCATCAGAAGTAAGAAGATCTCGGACTTGTTCATTGTATTCATTTGAACTGTAAACATCATAAATGAATGCATCCTTTCTTTGTTCTAAAATTTGGAATAAGTCATTTGAACTATCAGAGAAGTACTTCTCATTCTGTCCTTTAGGATCACCATTGGTCTGTTGTTTCTCATCTTCTCTAGCGCTCACAAATGCATGCAGTACATTTGCTATCTTATTAATACCTTTTTCAGTCTTATCAATTAGAAGGGGCGGACCTGCAACCAATTAATTTTCTCCTCCTGCTGTCAATCGCCTCATTCTAAGTTTTCTTTACTCATTCAATAGGTGATTGGATGTTCTAACTATTGACTTTCATCATACTGTCATCAATGGTAATGCAGTGGCACGTTCCTGACCTGTGTCTACACTTCTTCTCATCTGCGACACATTGTTGTGAATTAAGAGTGTGTATTGAGTTCTTTTCATGTGGGTTACCTCCTATTTCATGAGAGCACATTGAACGCCATGTACCTTGTCTGTGCTACTTCATTTTCATATATGTTACCAAGGCTTTAAGACACGCCATTCAGAATCCATTTTCTTGTGGCCATTCGCGATGAAGCAAAGGGGCACTTTCCCAATCCATAGGCCCTGCAATCATGGCATTCCCTGAAGACCACAGTTCTTTGAAGCCTTCTGTCAATAGTTCATGTGCCTTTACTATGCAGTGTGCGCATTCCAAGATACCACATCTTTGTAAGGCAGTCGGTCAAAACAGTTCACTTCACACGCCTTGTCTACACATTCATCTAGTGATGACCTATCTTGAGGCACACTACCATACTACTGGTGTACTTTGAATGTCAGTTATGAGACGATAGTGATTGACAAAAAAACTCATGGCCTCCGAAGTGGGAGTGATTTCAAAAACAACTGCTTCTGTGGTGGTGTTCTATTTGTTGGTGTCAGAACGCCCACTAATTGAAGGCTCACATCATCCTTAGAAGCCCGTGCCTTCTTTTTACTACAATCCATCTCAAAAGCTAGTGCTTTTTCTCCTGCGCATTATGTCTTGTTGCTTGCATTTAATCGAGGTAACTTGTGGCAGGCGACTATCTACTCACATTTAACCAGGCGACAACTTGTTACAAGATATCTAGCTGTTTATATTTAATTGAAGTAACTCTCTATTTATCTAACCACTCTTTGTAGGCAGCACAGGAAAACAGCGCTGAGCATCATAAATACCTCTGTGAGCATCACATCACTTGAAAATGGATCTCATGTTGGTAGTGGGATTGAAATTATCATACAGTCTTTTACATCTGTCACCATTTATTGCCTGTCTTTGCAGAGATATTGTCATGCCCAAACAATAGTTATTTTAATAGTTGACAGAGATATTGTCGTGCCTATCATTTATTTCCATGAAATGAAATCTTTTTTAACCAGTTGCACCTTTCTTATCTCTGCAGTCATCATGCTAATCAAATAGGTAGACAGGAGAAGCGCCTAAAGGCACATATGCAAGGAAATGAACGTATTGATTGAAAGATTGACTTCAACTTATGAGAATCCATGCAATTTTAAAATGTTGAAATATTTCTAACTGACTTTGTTTGGGGGAAGTCTTGAAAAATTTAATGATTTTGTGACTTGACTGTATTTATCAAATGCATTTAACGCTTGTCTCTACATTTAATATCGATACTCTCAACAATTGATTTACGGACAAAGTGTTTCATATCTTAGAGAAAATTTTCATATAGAATCAAGTAGAGGGGTGGGATTGAATCATTGGTAGAAAAATAAACTTTTGCACATTGTTAAGCAAAATCTCTACTTTTGCTTTAAAGTTTGTAAAAAGAAAGAGTCACTTTTTAATCTTTCTTTTATTATCATTTGTCATTTCAATTAAGATCATGCTATTGTTTAAAGTTAACAATCAAAATTGACTTTATATGATCCTCACATGATTTATTTTCTTTTGGAATAGGTACAAACGAATAACGAAGGCAAAAAGGTACAAGGAAAGCGAAAAGTCAACAAGAAGGAGGCTAGCAAACGAAAACGAAAGGAGGAGAATTTTTTTTTGAAAACCCAATGTGTTTTTAAACACTTTAAGTGTTTGATCAACACTACTTCATGAAGTTGTTTATCTTTTCATTTTAGAACACTAATTTTCATTTGGGTCTAAAAAAAAAAAACAATTTGATTCTCTCCATTTGCAAAAGGCTAAAATTCAAGCTTAGACACTTACTAGATTTCGTTTTGGGTTAAAAAAATTGGACAAGCAATCTTCATATTTCATTTGGTGCTTAAAACGAACTCACAATTGCTTTGAAGGTTATAAAATGAACAAGTGTTTGAATTGTGTGATTGTGTCTTTTGAGTACGTATCCTCTCCCCTTGCGCTTCGTGCGATCTAGGGTGCAAGAGAAACACTCAAAATACATTTTATTGCTTTGAAACACTTCAATTTGGGCTTAAAAAATTGAACATCTTGTTGAGTGTGAGTAGGGGCATTTTCGTACATTCTCTTTCTTTGTGCCATCAAAGATCGATCGAGTTATGGATTGTGTCTTTGCTTGCTTTTGTTTATCTTAGAGGGCCTGCCTTGGGGAAAAAGTACTCACCCAAGCGGACGACTCAACCGGTAACACTCTAAAGCCAAGAGTATTTCCAGCCGGGATATAAATGAGGGTTTTGGTTAAATGCCATAATCACGCGGTTGGCTCCGACAAGATGGATCCGAAAGGGGACTCTTGCCGTATGGGTCAATCTCCACGAACGGAAAGTCCTTACTAGAACCCATGTGCTAGAATTTGCCAAAATCCTTAATCTATTTGTTGGTGCAAGAACGGTCGTTCTGAAGCCACCCCACACTCTTATGGTCTTCTAGTAGAGATGGAAAGCATGCCATGGGAGTTTCATGGGTGTTGATGCTTGGCTGCCCCGATTGACGTTAATGAGCCGTGGAGGGGAGCCAGTGGGGTCAAGCATCTAACCATCCACTAGAGATAAGTGTAGCTGGACTTGTCCAAGTGGGAATCCAACAAATATTGTCTTACACATCCATAGGGCTTGTAATTGTTCTTCATTTGAAAACACAGTGTTGTATTCGAAAACATTTTGCAAACAAACATTCAACATGATTCTCAAAATTTCAAACCCTTTTGAAGACAAATATCATTGACTCAATCCATATGTTGCTGCTTTCCCTGCGGATTCACGTCCATAGAGGTTCCTAAGCATTGGATTATACCTCAATTTGTCTTCTTGAGTAAACAATAGGAAAACCCTTACCTTAAGTTCATTGAATTTCCACATAAAATATCTTGTGGGGTTTAAAGAAATTAAGACATTGGACATCTTAGTTTGAAACCTTAATCAAAGAGAGTGTTTTTGGTAAAATAAAGCCATTAAGCAAAGATAACAAATTGGACCCCACACATGTGCTTGATATCTCTTGGTCATATTGGTCTTTTGATTGCTCTTAGAGAAAAGTGTGTTCTTCAATACCTTGGCCTAGTAAACAAAGTCTCTCTAAGTCTCTTAGGATCAAAATCAAACACTTCATCCACCTCACACATTTATCAACATCATCCCACAAACAACTTTAGAGCTTTGAAAACATCATTACCTAGACTTGGGTACATTTCCAAACCAAATCAAAATCATTTGTTTAGTTAGGTGTGTTTGGATGAATCCTTCCACGCACACTTAGTTAAATTATCACCTCTTTGAACAAGTTCATCCTAAGATAACATCCAACATTTTAGGGTTTACAAGTTCATCATCCACATCAAACAATCAAAATCAAGCCCTAAGTCTAGCATTGATCAAAAGTTCCTAAACGTTCAACACTCATATCATTTACACATTTCATCCTCCATCTCGTCATTTGGTCCTAAGAACCTTAGAGGTCACTTTTGCAACAAGGTCAAAACACAAGAAGAACATGGAATATAAACGTGATACATACATATTGGGTAATCCAAATCAGTTGAATCCTCAAAACCTTGCATTTCCTATCAATTATCAAAGTCTATGCATAGGATCATTGCCTTCGACAAATGTCAATGGTACAACAAGTGTGAGTATGCCCAAGTCAAAGTTTGGAACACATTTCCCAATGATAAATCTAAGTCCAAACCTACAAATCCACCAATTGAATAATCAAGGCATGAGCCTTGAAATGAACAACGTCATTCCACCAAATTCCTACAAACTAAATGTGGATGTACCAAGTGCAAGTTTTCGAAACATGAATCCTAACTCGAAAAACTTTGGGAAAATGATTCCCAATATCAAAAATGTTCATCCTATCATGCCAAATTTGAACATCATCCCAAATCCAAACATTATCCAAAGTCAATTTTCCCATAATCCCATTCAAAAACCGCAAGTAGGCATCCCAAATCCGCTTAAACAAAAACCAAATCAACTATCTCAAGTGAGTCAAGATCAAAATCAAGAACAAATTTGGCGAGATCAAATTGCGGAACTTTCCAAAATAGTTGAGGCATTGCGCCAAGGGAAATCTCCACCACCATTACCTACATCATTCCATGGTTTAAGGCTTCCCCCTTTACCTAGCGCCAATCAATCCACCCAAAACAATCCACCTAACATCAATCAAACCATCATGTCAAATCCTTCGAGTATACCATCGACATCACACCAATGGATTGTATCTAATCAAACAACATTGATCCAAAATCAAAATTTGGTCTCCCAAGGACCTATCACCTCGGTCATTCCAACCATCACTATCCCTTCAATCATTCCAAACACCACTATCACACCCATCACATCTCAACCTCTCACTACCATAATCGCTCCGAGCGTATCTCAAACACTTCTCACTGCATCCAACATGATTCTAAATCCACCACCACCCCCACCACCACCAACTTCCACCACATCAAACCAATACAACGAGACATTACAAGCTACTTTTCAAAAGGGATACCAACAATATCTAGCCATGCAACAAGCAACACAAGCTCAAAGTGTGAAACAATCCTCTCAAGTTGCCCAAGCCTCTCAAGCTACCCAACCAACACAAGCACAAACACAAAAGATGACAACTATTGAAAACAAGGATCAAGATCAATCCATCACTGAGCACGCGTTTACTTCATCCAATGATCAAATTGACATATGTCGAGATTCACTTTTGAATCACGATCAAAATCCACCAACAAAACTCGACAATGAGCCAATTCAAGAAATATCAACATCACTTGACTTTATGGTTGAAGACATTCACAATCTCTCCACCGCAATTGTCGAAAAAAATGATCAAAACCTCTCCATTGAGGAGCACATTGAGGACATATCTACACAATCCGATGATCAACTCACCATCCATCAAGAGCCACTTTTTAGTGATCTATTTCAAGGAATGTTAGGATTATTCGATCCAATTGACATAATGCACAATCAGTTCACCTATGATCATGTTGAAATTGTCTCTACATCGCTTTATGAGTTAGAGGACATATCTCAAGAATTTATTCCAAAGCATGATCAAAATATTTCACTAAGGTCTAGCAATGGTCCTCTTCAAAACATGTTAATCCCCTTTGACCGCATGATTACAGATACTGAAAGCACCCTGAACTTGACACTTGAGGATATTGAACCACTTACCATGTATAATGAAGATATCCAAGAGCCATTTGTAAGTAGTCCATCCTTTGAAACTGACCCATGTCAAGAACTTGATCCAAAGCATGTCGAAAGCAACTCTGAAATCATTCAAGATCAAGAATTTGTATCTTCAAGATACTACAATAATCTAATGGATACTCTCTTATCTCTGCAAGACGATAATATCCATGTAGCACATACTCCTCCATCTACCTATGAGATGCTTTCTATGGATGGACACGTAGATGATCTTTATCTAGAACAAGATCTTGCTACACAAAAAGAACAGATTCTTAATTCCTGCAATCAAATGGAGTTATCAACATCAGGATTAGATATGTCCCAAACTCAAATTGAGGACATCATGAATAAAGATATCCATCATTATCCACTCAAGGAAACAAGTCAGATAGAACATCCAGAGTTAGCGGAGCAGCAAATTGAAAGAACGTCACCTACGGTGGTCATCTATCAAAGAACACTTATTGAACAAGAGCTCTTGGAACAAGCGAAATCAAAGCATGAAGGTACTACTTCCACAATACTGGGGGCAACTTCGTCTCAAACAAATGTCAACATAGAGAGCACGAAGAATCCTTATGGTGAAACCGATGTCAATACTACAACCAACCACGTCACGAATCTTCATCCACCCATCACCCCATCCACGAATTGGGACCAACGTCAAAAGGAATATCTGAATCAAAGTACGAAGAACATTATCAAATCAAAAGAAGCTGAGAAGCATAATGGACAAATCAAGTACATATGGATACCAAAGAATACAAAGAAAGATCATCCCTATCAAACTCCATTAGTCAAAGAAACTATGGGGCAAAATACAAGAGGGAAAAGTATCCATCAAAGACATCCACAAAATCAAAAGCATGCTTTTCAAGCAACGTACAAAGTGTATCAAGCAGTTGGTCCTAATTCCACGCACACTTTCGTATCCACCCATCATTGCTCATCTTCCCAAGTTTGGAGAGTCAAAGGTTCCAAACTGTCAACCAATCTATCTCTTATCCCTAAGCACACTCCATCCACGCCTCCATGCATAATATCCAATTCTCATATTGACCATGTATGGGCAACGACCCTTCATCATAAGGATTCAGAAGGCAATCTATCGCGATGTGCGCACAGAGACAGAGTTAACCTTGGTATCAATGAAGCAGATCACAAATCCAAAAAGTTGCATTCAAGTGCACGTATCTTAGCAAAGCAACTTCTTCAAGTAGGATATACCAATGGCACATTATGACAGGGGCATCTACATCAGTGACACCCTGTGGTTCAGCATAAATCTTTTAGAAAAATCAAAAAAATCAAAAAATATGAAAATCCAAAAAAAATTAGAAAAAGGATTGAAAATAGTAAAGAAAAAAATCGTCCTCTAGTGAAAACCACTACGGTGGCACTTTGGGCAAGACCATGACGAAAACCTGGCAAACAGGCATCATGTGTGGAATCGAGCATCTATGTGCGCCAGCTTAGTTGAAAGCATCTCATCCCATCCATAATAAATTGAGCATTCCATCCATCTTATCCATAATAAATCCATCCATCCATGAACCATTTATCCAATACATTCACATATATCTGCATCCATCATGCAAGTTATCTTGATCTTGATGACATTTTGGGGCACACTCTACACTTGCTTACGATAAAACATCTTGACATGGGTCATTTTCATCAATCCTATCCTATGCAGCATTATTTTAGCCATGAAGCGTTATCCAAATGAGCATTCCTTTATCTAAGCACCTTATCTTATCACAAGATAATCCTTGGCATCCTTTTGCATGCTTACCATATCCATCCAGCCACACTTATCTGAGCATCCATCCATCACTTTCCATACATTGCTAGACACTGGGGGCAGATATGTACATCTTGCTTTGAGAATAAATCTTGGTCTATGTCCTCTGACTTATGTGGTGATTTGAACATTGGCAAACGTGAAATCAAACTGGTCCACCACCTGTGAGCAAAAATCCAAATCATTAGCCCATGGCATATTTTGATGATAAAACATGTCCTTATCAGTCTTCAACTTTCATCGAACATCGATCCAAACAATCACTATCAGTTGCATCTAAGCTGCATGTCAAATGTCACATCAAATCATCCAAACATCTTTTGTTCGAAACCAAGCTTCATCAATCATGATCAATCAAATCCAATCAAAAAATCATCATCTCGGGATATCCTTGTGTTGCTTAACACTATCCTTGCATTGTCGTGTATCCTCGACAATGTTATCATTATCAATCTTGATCAATCCAGTCCTTCCATTGTTGTGTATCCTCAACAATGTTATCATCATCAATCCCATCAAATCCTTGTGTTGCATAACACTATCCTTGCATTGTTGTGTATCCTCAACAATGTTATCATCATCATCAATCCATCAATCTGATCAATCAACCTAAGCTTGGTCTTTAACAAAATCCCAAACAAAGATTGATATCGTCACATACATATCCATATCCAAATCGTCAAAATCATGCGAAAAATCCAAAAACATCCAAAACATATCAAAAAATCCAAAAAACACTCAAAAAGCAGAAAATATCAAAAACATTGAAATCCGAACTACGCCGTCTCTGAGCTTAAACATAGGCAAGGCTAGTCTTTGATCAGCCCCCGAGACATCAAAATCCAAAAACATTCAAAAAACATCAAAATCAAAAACATCATCAAAGACATTGAAAAACACAAAATCCAAAACATTTGAAAAACATCAAAATCCAAAAACATTCGAAAAAAACACAAAATCCAAAAACATTCGAAAAACATCAAAATCGAAAAACATTCGAAAAGCATCAAAATCCAAAAACATTTTAAAAATATCAAAATCCAAAAACATCAGAAAATCGAAAAAATCAAAAACATTGCAAAATCCAAAAACACCAAAAACAACCTCAAAACATTTCAAAACGTCAAAAACATCCAAATATTTGAAAAAATCCATCCGTCTCATCTCGCTTGCACCTGCAATAATCAATCATCCATAAGAAACTGATCATCACCTTCATCCTTTGGCAACGCAAACAAAAACAATCATAGCAGTCAGCAAAAGCAAACTTCAATCGTAAAATCAAAGTTGAAACAACAAATCTTTAAACCAAAATCAAAATCTTGATCATTCACAAACATGTCAATCAACCTTATATCAATAGCCTATCAATCAACTTATCAAACCATCATCATCCTATACAATGCTTGTCCTAGGATATATCATTCCGACAATGGGCATCATTTATGGATATCACCTTGGATTCTTATCCTATCAAAACAAATCCCTTTGGCTAGAGGTATGAAGAACATTGGCTTGTTTGTGTACTTGATCTTTTCTTTTGATTTATCTTATTCTTGCTCATTCCAAGGACCTCTCGATGATATCGAGCGAAGGATTTAGAGATAGGAATGGGGCAACGATCATTATCTTTTGTCTGTGGCATTGCTTGTTAGGCGTTCTTAATAATAAAAATAACTTGGCAAATACTTGCTTTGTTAGGTACACCTAGCAAGGTTTCCATATGTCAAGTGTGAACAAGAATACTCCTATCTGCTTGTTGAGTCAAAGTCCATCACACTAAGTACAACGCCATCCTGGTCCTTTATACCTTGATGCATCATGCTTAGGCGTGTTATCAAACATAAAGTAAGTGACCCTTTGAAAATCCCAATCCTTGATAAACAAATCATCATCATCCATTCATCATCATCATCTATCATCATCTCTAATAAAGTCTCAACCAATCATGGACTTGTTGGATCCTCTTGTCATCATATAATTTCCACACTAACATCACATCATGAATAGTCCATCATGCATCCATCCTGCATCCACAAACCGTTAGCATTCATCCATCATGCATCCATTATGCATTTATCTTGCATCCATAAATCATCAGAATTCAGCATATCACATCATTCACATCATCAATCTCACCCATCTCATATCATATCATCATTTAAGTTGTTTAGGATAATATAGATTTGTTATTCTAAGCATCTTGAAATCATCTCATTTGCATCATCATCCGTAACCACCCATTTTGAACCTATTTATCGTGAGATCGACCCTCAAATTGAATCTTTTCGCTCGATCTCTCGAGGGGGCAATGTACCAGTGTACTTTCTGCTGGGGCATCCGAAAAATTAGAAAATTTTTTTAAATTTCGATCGGCAAGTTATTCTTTGAACCAACGCAACAAATACATTGCTTCAAAGAGGAGCAAAATGTAGACACACAAAATTAGCATTATGCATTTGATCAAAATCACACTCATCCATTCATCGGAGTAAATTCATCAACTTAAATCAAATAAATCAAACTTGATCCTATCATCATCTCTTTGATTAAATAAATCAATCATTTATTTAATTAAATCTCAGATCATCATTCATCTCCCTTTGATTTGATTTAAATCCCTAAATCAAGTCAAATTGGTCAAATCAACCTAATCATCATCCTAGCTAATTAATCCGATTCTAATGCTAATCTCACCCACTTGCATTCTCTAGATTTGGCCACTTGCATGAAATTGCATTTAATTGATTTATCAAAATTATTTATTTTCAACTTGGCATAAAGGGAGAATATTCTCCAAGTTTGAATCTCCCCCCAAGTGGACATGTACACCAAACAGAGCATTTATGAGGGCTTACATGTCTCTTACATGTCCCCTTCCAAAGTCAAACTCAACATTCATTGCTCAAATTTGAATTCAAATTTTCCCTCTCATGGGCACCCTTCCCAAATCTTGCACAACCATTGGCCTATCATCACTTGACAAGTGGCCTTATCTTATTGGCTTGATCTTTGTCCCACATTAGTCCATTTTCAACACTTAGCATTCTGAAAATCTTTAAATACAAGCTTCATCTTTGAGCAAATCCTCCACAATCTCTCCACAATCTTGCAAGGTCACTCTCTTCATTTGAGATTTGATCTTGTTCATCATCACTCCACCATCTTCATAGCAATTTCATCATTTTAGCTATTAATCAAGGATTGGGAAAGGGCCACTAGCACATGTGACACCAATCCAATATGAGATAGTTTGCATCATGTTTTCTTATGTTTTTGCTTTAGATCTTTTGTCATTTGTTTGCATTTTGAACATGATGTATTATTTCATAAGGATGTTAAATATTTTGATTTGATGTTGAAATACTAACAATTCTGCAGGTTTTATTGTTAGATTTCTAACCACATTTTGCAGATTTTAGCATCCATAGTTTCAAAGTTGATCCCCATGTTACCCTTGTGATTATGCTCTAGTGTGGCTAGGGTCTCTAGCAAGTTGCATTTTGTTAATTCCTTAGGGCTGAACAAATCTTTATCTAGCACCACAAATTCATTCTTTTCCCTAAGGCTAAGGCTTTTGGCATGACTGAGGGTAAGGCTGGATTTGGCCCCTCCTTCAAGGATGTTATTGTCAGTTCGAATTAGGAAAAGAAATATAAGCCTGCAACATGGGACACTCGACCATTAAAGGGATGCTCGACCATGGATGACTGAAGGAAATCTTCATGTAGCCATAGAAGCCCCATTAGGTCAGCCCCCTGCTCTCTTATTTTGGTTCTTTTAGAGAAGCTCAGGAAGGAGGTTGTTGAAGGAGATAATTTTTTTGCTTCCAATGGATTAATTGGCTAGTTCAATCGTCATAGGCCAAAATTATCAGATTTGCATGGATGTATTTCTTTGGCATGACAACTAATGATCAAAGGTAATGTAGAAGTCTATCCCTGTGCAAAAGGGTTTTTTACTATGGTTTTTGATTGTAGACAAGACAAGGATTCCATTTTGCAAGAGAAATGGTGTTGGGAGAAAAGATCGCTCATTCTCAAACCTTGGTTTCTTGATTTTAATCCTGATATTGAATCCTTCTTTGTGAAGCCTATGTGGATTTGTCTCCCAAATCTTCCACTAGAGTTTTGGTTTGTAGATTGTTTCTAAGTAATTGGAGACACTTTGGGTAGCTTCCTAGCTATTGATTCAAACACTTCTAATTTAAATACTCATACAACATTTGCCTGCATCTTGGTGGAAATGGATGTCACTAGGGAACTTTTGGCTAACATCACTTTTAAGTTTGCTAAATGTAGTTGGACTCAACTCTTGGATTATGAAAGGTTACCTTTTCGTTGCAAGAAATGCTTTGAAACTAGCTATATGGAAAATTCAAGTTCGAAAACCATTAAAAACTCAAAAAAATAGTATTGGTGGTCTGATGCCCTTCTTCATCATTTCTCAACTAAAGATCCTTCAAAGGCAATCGAGGTAGAACCAAATGCTTCCCTGAGGAATGGATCTTCACCAAATGTTGAGGTTGGGAAGGATAAAGAATCTCGAGCTAGTGGGAAACTTGCAAAGGTGCACTTAACCCATGAGCAACCCCATCAATTAGTCACAAACAATCCAAATCCACCAAATGTTGAGCCTCCAACTATAGTCTCAAATTCAATCGACTTACCTCTTTCAAAAACTTATGTGGGGGGAAAGTGCTTACCTACTATGGGCGATGAAAAGAACTCATGGGAATAATTTCAAAGTGTTGGCTCCACAAAATTGTAAAATAATGCAAAAAGGTGGTAAGAAGTTCAAAATAAGAAAAATAAAGTCCTCAAGGATGAGTTAAATCAGACAAAATTACAACTACAATCTCACATCAAATTTGGTGTCATGATTGCATCTTAAATTGTGTGGAATCCATTTCAAGCATTTGAGATGTTCACTTTTCTGATGAAGGCGTCAGATACTAGTAGGAATTCTTTGCAGTCACAATTTTTTGCATGCTGGCCATGGTTGGCCATTTATGTAACTTTTCATTATAATTAATAAATTCTCTTACGTACCCAAAAAAACCAATTAAAATTAATATTTTTTCTTGCTTTGTAAGGATAGTTGTATTGATTTTTAGAAAAAATTTACAAGCGTCTATGATGGTAGGAAAAAGGGGTGTTCGGCCAAAAAGAAACCACCCAGGTCACCCATCTGAACCACACACTAGAATAGAAAGCCAGAATGGCTCATGATTGCACCATGTTTCCTAGCTGCCATCACCAAACACTTTCTCAAGAATTGATTTTGACAAACCCCCAGACATTTCAAAAACCAAACTATCATAACCCTGCCATGTTTCAAAAAAAGGGAAATACAGGGCCAAGAGGAAACCCGAAACCACCAACCCCACACCAAACACATAGAGCAACAAAAAACTACAAGAAATCATTTTCCTTTGCAAAGGCATCAAATTCTTTCACCCATTCCATATCATTTACCTCAGCCAAACGAAGAGGACCATGCCTACCACAATCATCCAATGGCGTACTAGGCCCATCCCTTTTAAATCCAAAAGAAAGGGAAAGATTTGAATCACCTCACTTGACTTCTTCACCAACTCCCAGTTGCACAGGTGTGGTGCACCTTTGCTAGGAATGACCACCTTGAGCACCTCCTCCATATCGCCAAGCAACTACTTTTTGAATAATTTTCCCAACAAGACTTTGGCTTCTAACTTTGAAACCCCATTATCCAAAATGGATTCCAAGAACTGTGACACCACCTACGAAGTAGTGCAGAAATACTCCTTATCCTCCAGGTGCCCCTTTCCAAGTACCATTTTCACAACCACCACCATCAATGAATCGATGTTGAACAATATGCTCTTTAAGCACTAATCAGAAACTTCTCGGAAAGTATTTTGATGATCCTTGCAATCCAAAGCCAAGGGGATGACCCCAAAGCAAACAATCAAGTCCACAGAAATATCCACTATAAATTTTGATCGTTCCACCATGGTCGAGAAAACACCCACAACCACGTACACAACACCAAACAAATGCAGGTACAAAAGGAAATGATACCCTCACCACCAAAGACTAGAATGGAAAATCCCCACAATTAATGCCACCTTTATTATCATGTACACTGCCAACGTGCCTACCTTAAAACCAAGCACCATAGCCAAAGTTGTTGTCACTCCAGTGAATGAGTACGCGTAGAGGTGTGACGAGCAGTCATATCAAAAGCTTTGGGAATCAAATCATGTCCTTACCACTGGCCACCCAACACCCTAAATGATTACATCATTAAGGCCTCAACGAAAGCCCATGGGAATGCCACCACCCTGCCACCTCGGCCCACTTCGCCCAATTGCCAGACTTGCCACAATCTATGTGGCAAGTCCCCCACCCTACTGCCCACGAAAAAATTGTTAATATTAAATCTAATATATTAAATCTTATTTAATATTATATTATTATTAGTATTAATATTATTTTATATATGAAAAATTCTTAATATATTTTAATTAGTATATTAATATGATTATTTTAATATTACACTGTTATTATACAGTTCTTATTATTTTTCATATTTAAAATAATAATTTTATATTAAATTATTGTTATTATTTTATTATTAATATTAATATTAGGGTGATCCCACAATACTGGTTTACAATTTTTGGCCAAACTAGACATTGAAATAATTTTTCTAACTAAATCTTCACTTTCGAGCACCTATAGCAGCTAAACCATGAGGAATTTGAAGATGATGCAAACTAGTGATTTGTGACACTTTGTCTGTAGATTCTAAATATATATATTTTTAAAATTTTGGAATCATATTGCACTTCTTTTTCCATCTCCTTCGAAAACTAGTTTTTTTCAGTAAACAATATTTTTAAGGAGTGACACTCATCGTATAACGGATAATTTTTTTTCCATGAAAGATAATTATTATTATTTTTTAATTTAAATTTGTAACTATGATATCTAGTACTTCCAATTGGTTTGATATTTTTTCCTTAATCAAGTTTCGAAGTCAAACCAATTACAATTTAGAGATAGGTGGACCGTATAATGCATAACTTTTTTGTATGTATTGAAATTCAACTTTTTTTTTGTTAGATCAAGGACTTCAATATCTAGTGCACTCATATTTTTCTATTTTTTTTTTATAATGTGCTATTTTTCCACATGTGTAGAACAAAGAGCTTAATTTTTGGTTAAAATCCTATGTTTAATAAAACTTGAAAAACAAATACATAATAAAACCAAAACATATTAAAATTATATTCATTCGATAGCTCATTCCAAGGACTACCATCATTTGGTTGGGTCTGTGAAGTCTCCTCCACTTTCATCCTCAACCCAAACTTCAAAGCGCAAAATTTTGGACTTTTTTGGTGTCAGAAGATGGGAAAAGGGGGGTTCGGGCGAACAAGGGTTCATTTGAACCCCCTATCAAAAAATATTTTCTTTGTGTTTTTTGGTAGGAATGGTGGGACCTTGCATTAAGTTAGTTCACTCAAACCAGGGTTCATTTGAACCCTCTATTGGTTCACTTGAACCAAAGGGTTCATTCGAACCCCAAAAACCATTTTTTTTTGCATGGGGTCATTTTTTGCAACTTTTCCTTCCTCACTTGAATTGTAAACCAATTTTGTTGGTTTACCAATTATAATATTATAATTTATAAAATATTATTATTCTTTTATTATTATTATAATTAATTTGATTTTGTGTTTAATGTTAAAATAAATTATATTCAATATTATTATTATTATAGTTATAATTATAATTAATATTATAAGTATTGTTATAATTATAATTAATAACTAACTTTTAAATAAATTATACATTTAATAGATGTTATATTACTAATTTTATATATTAAATAAATTTTATTAATAAAATAAATATCATATATATTCAAAATAAATAAATGTTAAATCTATTACATGGGCACATTTTTTTTTATAACTTGTTAGTTATATTATTTAATCTATTTACAAAATTAATTTTATTTGTGTAATTTGACTATATTATTATATAATATTTATATTTTTATAGCATTATTATAATTATTGTTTTTGATGAGGAAAAGTAGGTTTTGATGGGACCCCAAACCCATTATAGACCAGTTTTGAAGGGACTAGAAACCTATCCAAGAGAAACAAGCTGCACCAAAGATAATCCAAATACCATTAGCAACCCATCAACAACAACACTAAGAATAAGACTAGAAAGCACCAACTGCACAAAGGTTTATCAGGGACCTTGAACCCACAAATCAACTAAATCTGGGACCTTAAACCCAAAGGTTTTTGAAGGGACCTTAAACTCTTAACTAGGTTTTTTAGGGACCTTGACCCCATAACAGGTTTTAAAGGGACCATGAACCCTTTACAATCAAGTTTTGGCGGGGAACTCAAACCCAAAAGAGAGCCATCATTAGGTTTTGACTGGGACCTAAAACCCAAAATAACAAAAATCTAAAAATCAACAACCACCTTGCAACTCTATCCAAATTGAGCAGCCATCCCACAGTCCACCTCTATAGGAAAGGGGCCCCTCTATAAGAGAGGAAGATGCATGAGCTTGAACAACTAGAGTAGCTCAACTTTTCCACTGGACCTACAACAAACAACTCCACCTCAAAAGGAGCGGGCTCTACCTCAACAAGAGCAATCTTCACCTCTAGAGAAGAAACCATCTTAAGAATATAGCCAAATGAAAATCATTTAGAAGGACAAGCACACACAACAACCTTAGGCTTCAAAAGAGAAGGAGAGAAGAGGCCAAGCTGAAAGGACAAGACAACCTTCAACAAAGAGGGCACATGCTCCAGAAACTTCAAAAAAACCTCCAAAGGTAATAACCCACACCAGAAAAAAGAAACTCCCCCATAGATCTCATCATCATCAAATTCCAGAAGGGGAGCCAAAAAAAACACTTAAACAAAGCATCCTCTGAGACAAGAGGAGCAACAGAGGAAATCCCACCAAAGGCCAAAACATGCCTAGAAAAAAAAGCAACCAGAAGGCTGCACCAAGTCAAAGGGAAGCAACACAAGTCCACCAAGGCAAGAGGACACCAAGCAAATTGAAGAATCAGGGAGGGAGCCAAACAAGAAAGCACACCTTCAGCCTTGACATGCCGATTTGAGCCAAAAATAAGCCATAGACCTAAACATCCTGCAGGCGACCACCGCCACACTAGATAAGCCCACAACCAGACCAGAAAGAACTAAAACAAAACACCTCCCTAAAGAAATGGAGGAAGAAAGATCAGGAACAGAGGAGACCACTGCCCATTAAAGAAAACCCACCAAGCCAAACGCCATAAAAGAACAACCAACAGCTCAAGATAAGCCATGAACCCTCCAATTCGGATGCCTTCCATGACTACAACATCAAAAACAACCACAACCAAGACCACATAACTAGGGCCAACACAAAACAAAGGAACAAACCCACCCAGAGACAAAGTCAGGCCATCCACAACAAAAACAACTATCTGCTCCAAAACCCTGATGGATACGACTGACCAACCATCTATTTATTTAGAATCTACTTCACCTCCGTCAACAGATTTCAAAAAACCTCTGCTAGACCAAGACCCACGTGGCCTCTCCAACCACTTAGAGAAAGAAAGGAGACCAAAGGAGCCCAAGAGGAGAGTCTTAGAAATAACGACGCAACCTCCCGAAGAAGCATCCATGCCCAAAGCAAAGAGGAGAGGAGGCAACACAACCTCCCTGCCTCCCCCAAAACCACTGACGCCATTAAGCCCACAAAATCGAGTAACAAAGGCATCGACCCCAAGCCACACTACCTCCAGGGGACCCACGACCGCAACAACATGAACCACGACCCAGGGAAAAGCCAAGGCTCCCAACGTAGCCTCTAGAGACCCACCATCTGGGTCATCATTTGACTACTCCCTCTCCAACTACGGATTCAAAGCTTCCGCCACACTCGTTGCTTCCTTTCCCGCTTGCACAACCTGCACAACTCTGCACATAACCCAAATCCTCCAATGAAACCAACGCTTCATCACCATCTTCATTCGAGTCAACCTCACCCTCAGCCAGGCTCTCACCTACATTCAAACGCAGGTTCCAGCCTCTCCCACCGCTTGACTCCCTCACCATAGAATGAGTTTTTTTATTTTTATAATTATTGTTATATTATATTATATTATTTCTTTAATATTATTGTTTGTGTAATTTATTATATTATTTGTAATATTATAATTAAGTTTAATTTATAATATCATACTAATATATATATAATCTTCTAATATATTTGTAATCTTCTTATTATTATATTATAATATTTATAAGATTATTATTATTATGTTATGTATTATATTTTAGAATGAACATTGTTGTTGTATTTTTTTATAATTTATTTGTTTAAATTATTAATATAATATTGTTATATATTAAAATGATTATTTATTACAAGTTTTTTATATTCAATTTAATATATATTTTAAGTATATATATATCTTATTAAATTATCAAACATTCTATTATTAAAGCTAACATTTATTTGTTTGACCCAAATTTAATGAGAAGACTTTATAAAGGTAAAGGTGGAGTAAAATCCATTCTTAAATAAATGCCAAAATAATAGTTCACCTTCATTTTCCTAAATCCACCCATAACACCCCAAACTTTTTAGCAATCATGTTCAAGATAATCAATTTTTAAAATTTCTAAAGTTAAATATTTTACATATTCAATTTAGAAAAAATAAATTTTATTTGAAGAGGATAAATTTTTTAGATTTTAGTACTAACATATATATAACTAATTAACAAAATTCATTGCAATAGTATTGTCTAATGTACTAATAAATTAATCAAATAATGTAAGTTATTATAATTAGATTAATTTATTGTGATTATGTTATTTATGAAATTTATTTATATTATATTAGCATTAGATTTTGAGATTGTTCGATAGTATAAGGGAATACAATCATTCTTGCAAAAATGTAAGCTAATACGTTTAGTTATAGAGATGGTTTTAGAAATTAAAAATATTAGTTCAAAACTTAGATTAGGGTATTTAGCTCTTCATTTAATAAGATATTATGAAAGTTGATGATGTATAGAATTAATTAATCATAGTTTAAATATTTATGTTTATGATGTGTTTATTATTTTACAATCATAAAAAAATATTATATTTTTTTTATCAATCATGAAAAAATTAAAGATAATTAGTTTTAATATCTATAATGTCCAAGTTGTTTTAATGTCTTAAGTATTCTCAATCATAAGAAATCTTATTAACTATTTAGTAAAGATTTTTTTCTAAAAATAGTTTCTCTACGACTTCACATTCCAATTCATAGTTTGTTACATTGAATTTTTTAATATCTAAGCAACCTTAAATTATAGACCAAAATATTTATACCAATTATATGGTAGATCAATTAACTAACATTAATATTTTTTGCAATATGCAACAAGCCAAAGACTATATATATTTTCTATCTATACACTAACTACACAAACCAAAAACCTTAATATTTAAGGAACTCTAAAATAGGCCAAAAGACCTTATCACTCTTATTTCACTATATGAAATTGGTTGGATGTCTTGTATCACCTACTTTACTATATGAAATGGGATAAAATACTTAACTTCTTATTCAAAATATTAATAGACTAAAGGCGTTAACTATTTATTCACAATATTAATAAGATAAATACCTTAACTAATTATTCATAATATTAACCATAAAATGGCCTTAGATTATAATACACAATATACATAGGCTAACACCATGATCATATTTATACAAATGATAGATACGCTAAAGCCATAAAAAAAAATTATACATAAAATACATATGTTGAAGCCATGAACATATTTATACATATGATACATGGGACAAATCAATGTACTTATTTATACAAAGGTCAAAGCTAGAAAATAATTTATACAATTGTGTAAGGCCAATGACCTTTAGATATGTAATATATATAGGATAAAGGCCTTATATTTATTTTAGTGACACATGAAGAGGTTGATGACCATTCATTATTTTTATTTAACTATTTATACAACTAATGAATATGATGAAGGCCCTTTTTGTCTAATTATATAAATTGATAAATAATAATAAGCCATAATTTATTTTTCAAACATACTTATGAAAAAAGGTACCACAAAATAATTAAATGTTACCAATCACTGAAGTTATTTTTCATATCCAAGTTCTAGAATCTCCACTTTCATCCTTCTATATTTCTTCTCGTTTTTCCTAATTCAAACAACAACAAAAATTAAATGAGTGCATTGCAAGGTATTATCATGGAGATAAATAGTGAATATATAAAAAATCAATATAAGTAAAAGAAAAAGTTAAAAGGTTGACAAAAGTGGCTCTTTACTCCTTGACATAAATCTCATTAATGAGAAAAATAATCCATGTCCTTTGGGACTTGGTAAACTTCTATGCAATCACTTAGACTAGCCTATAATAGCTGGTATTTACCTTTATTTCTACCACCACCTCAAGGTGAGTAATACAAAATTTCCTTAGCATTTACATAAATTATATCGAAAACTTAAATTACATTTTTAAATCCATACTAGGGGAATAGAAGAATGCCATGCAATATATGGATTGTGGAGATAAGTATTGAGTAGTGAAAAAACAATAGAATTAAAACAAGAAAACCAAAAGGTTCACAAAAAAGCTAGCCAATTAATCCATATCCTTTTAAACTCAGAAAACCTTTTTGTAACCACTTAGACTTACCTATTAGTAGATGGTCTTTACCTTTATTTCTATTTCCACCTCATGTTAAACAATAACAATAATAATTAGCATTTAAAATAATATTTATTTTAGTCAAAGGATTGGGAATCGATTATCATGGATAGGGATCATTGAGTCATTTTCATTTTAACTCAATTTCATAGTATAAATTAACTAAGGTATAGGTATTAGTAAGAATATTGATATGCAATACTATAACCTCATATCTAATTCATTTAAATTTGATGTATTCACTACTTAAATCTTGTTTTTCCTATACCATTAGGACCTTAAACATATATAAATACTTTAAAATTCGACATGCATATATATTTATAATACAACCTATAAATTATTATGCCAAAACATAAACAGGAGTGAAATAAATTATAATTCACAATAATACCAACACAAAAACTAAAATAAAAGAGACCAAACATGATTTCATCAAAGAACAATAATACCATTAATTATATATACACAAGAGATAAGCAATTAAATCATGATTTTGAGGTAAGAAAAAATAGCTCTACTAATATCTTTTACTTTGAAAGGAAAACAAAGTGTGGAAACAACCTTCCTAATACAAATCAATCAGGAGAAGGTAGCAAAACTTTATTTCAAATCTTTTTGTATTTTCTATCACATATTCACTTTGTTATTTTTTAGATTTAAGCATTAAACCATAAGACACAAAATTTATGTGGGAAAACCCTTTCAGGAAAAAACCCACACACCAAATCATAGATAAATTGTATTATTATAAAAATCTATTACAATACAGCTTCCAGAGCCTATGCTCAAGTAGGTGTTACTACAATGTGATACAAGGCTCTAGAGTGAATCCAACAACATAATGGTGCAACGTCACAAATTGTCACCCTTAAAAATTTCACACTATTTTTATACCCCCTAAATTATTGAGCTTAATTGGGTCCCTAATTTTCTAAATTATGCATTATATAGCCCATTTAGACCACTTTCCAAGAAATTGCAAGCATTGAAAAACTGCATATAATTAGTATTTTTCCCTGACACTTAATTTTCTAGAAACTAGGGCCAAGACCCATTCACCCTAGGGTATATGGGTCCCCCTATTTTGCTAAGGACCAATTTTGGATATGTCAGTGTCATTATTTTAACATTCAAAATGCAAATTGCAAATGTTAGCTACTAAGATTTAATTTGAGGGAAATTCAATAAATACCTATAAATACCTAATTATTGCATCATTTGAAATCTAACAAGAACTAAGGAGAATTTATGAGCAATTACTATTATCAAGAGCACTATCAAGCAAATCAATACCAACTTTTTAGAGCTTTATTACAATAATTCAAGATCCTAACATCATTTCAAATCCTATGTGAGTTTATGTATGTTCATGTAATCATTTTTTTTTTAAGGCTAACACTTTTGTAGGTCTCTGAGGAATTCAAGAAAATCAAGCAAGAAAAATCCAAGACCTTGAGCTAATGTGCATGACTTTAGTACTTCAAGGAATCCATTCAAGGGTGGTGAGCTACAACACTTTGTTATTTCATCATTCTTTCCTATCCACTATCATTTTATCATTTACATTGCCATTGCAGAATTGTAATCACTTACATGGGGTTTGACTATGGCAAGCCCCTAAATGGCCCAAAATTTTCTCTCTTTGAATGTGTAGATCTTAGGTTTAAAGAGGATTGAAGAAAAATTGAAGACAAATTATTCATTGTTGTATTTGATTCCCTACATCTTTTCAACTCAAAAAAACTCACCTACATAATTATTCGACGGTGTTATGACAATTCTACAACCTTAAATGAGAAGCTTAGATATGCCATTAGAGGACCTCAAAAATAGAGAAGAAGAAGCATAAAAGGACCCATACACCCTATGGTGACCCTATCCTACTATAGTAATCAAAACCAACTATTTTGGGTAAGTACATAGTCCCTTACACTTCTAAAATCTACCTACAAGTTACTATTTTAGTCTACTATTTGTCGAATTATTGTATATTACATATTAGGTCACATAGTATAATTAGGTTAATCATTGAAAATAAATCCTAAATCCATCCTATTCCCTAAGTTGATGGAGATGCAGGTCTAATTAGCTAACCCTCATGGTTGAAATTCAATCTATACACTTTGTTGATCTCCATCTCAATGAAACCCTATGAAAGGCCTTGAATCATATTGTTCTAAGCATTTAAACTTAGGATCACCATTTTTTTATGTTTCATTTTGGTGAAGATGACTTATTAACATTACATACCTTCTAAAATTGCATATCAGATATAAGTTTTACATTGAATTTCTTTGCATTTTTTATTTAGGGTTTAACTTTTACATCATAGAAGTCATAAAAACTTAAATTAAATATCATTTTACATCATAGGTTGCATTATGGTTCATTTCAATCACTTAGACAAGATCTACATTCAAAATTTCCTTCATAATTGTCACTTATTGTTAAAAATTTGCATTTGGATCACATTGTCTTAATTTTGAGTGAATTCTAAAAAAAACAGTTGCAAACCTATTTTCACACAAAAGAAAAACATTTAGATAGTATAATAAACATTCAAATTTTGAATTTTTACAAGCCCTATCAAGAACTCAGACACCCTTGGGTGCATCTATTCTTGTACACTTGCACTAAAAAAAAATTTTACACTTTTGTGTCTCTATGTCTTTAGTCTATGTTTGCTTGCAAAACTCAATTTTGAAATTTCCCATTGCATTAATTTAGGAATTTTCATTTAGCTAAAAAATATAAAAAAGTGAAAAAAATTACATTGTTTTGTTTAAAAAATTGTATTAAAATCACTAATTTCAAATTTAGGCATCTTAAAATCAGTCGATTTCTGCATTTTAGATCAAAAAATTGCATTTAGAATTGGCATTTATTGTTAACATTTTTCTACACACTTGTATTGACATATATTAGGAAAATTCTAGAAAAGTAAATTCACTATTCAAACTATTTGCAACCAAACCCATAATACTTCAAATGTGCCTTACCCAATCAAACTTTAAAATTCTAGAGACCTTGTCTAGGTCTCAAATTCTCCTAGGCACCTTTGTCTTGTTATTTGTTCATAACTCAACATCCTATGATAGAAATCTCTTAGGAGCCTCTATTTGGATATATTATCTATCCTCTAGTCACTTGTGTACCATAGAAAAATGGATCATTAACACTTTCATGGTCTTTTAGATCTTTCTCTTGTGATGCTTGATCTATTTTTCTTTGATTTAATGTTGCAATGTAACTTCTACATTCACATTAGGTCCTTAAAATTCAAATTATGATGTCTTGTGAAGGTGTTGTGAAGTGTTGTAACACATTTATACACTTTTCTAAACTCTTCTCATTATAATTCACCTAAAAATCACCTTTTCATCACTTATCAAGTCCTATTTCAAAGTGTTGTAAAGTCTTGTAACAATATTTCATGCTTTTATAGGCTTGATTTCACTATTTACACCTTTCTTATGCTTTATATGACCCCTTTATGCACTCATAAGACTTAATTAAGTGTATTTTTTAATGTAAACCTGACAAACAACATTAAATGTGACTTAATTCCCAACACCCACTTACAAGCCTAAGGTGGGACCCATTCTCCATGGGTGAAGAATGAGTCCCACTTAGCTCCAAATTCAAAATAATTCAAATTTCCTTTCGAGCTTTTATTCAAAAATATCTTATGTCAGCCTGTGATTAGGTATTATTAGGTTATTAGGGCATAAGTGTGCATAAATAAGTGTTTTTCTTCTCATTTTAACCCCCATTCATCAAGTTCACTTATTCACATCCATTAACTCATTTCATAACTCATTCATCATCCATCTTCTCTTTCAAGTCAAGCAAGTTAGGGTTTCATCATTACAAGTCATTAAGATTGCTTCCCAAGACATTCAAGGGAAGATTCTTCATGTTTTGTTGCAAAAATTCAAAGTCAATCATCATGGCAAGGTAATCAACTCCATTATTGCATGATTCATTACATTCTTTCATCATTTTGGTTTAATTACCTAAAAGGGGTTTGACCAAGGCAAACCCTCATGCCCTAACATCCAACATTTCTTCTTCTCTTCTTGTGTGTTTGCAGATTTAGACATCTTGGAGGCTTAGAAATCATTGAATATTTCATTGCAAAGTTATTCAAGTCATCTCTTCATTGGAAAAGTCAAAATACCCACAAAAAGTCACCTTTAGGCCTAAATTTGATAGTTTTAGAACCGAACACCTGGAAAAGTAGAAAGTGCAAACCAAACGCTCTTATTTCCACCTTTGAATATTCAAAAATTCCAAAGTGGACTCATTCACCATTGGTGGCGAATTATTCCCACTTTGAACCTTAATTTTGGTTTTCTGCACTTTTAGACACCCATTTGTCCAAAACGGGTTCTGGAATAGTTTCACATTGTGAGAGGTAAAATCTACATAAATCCACGATTGACAAATATGGAGAAATCTGTCAACATTGAATAAATGAAATAATCACTCTCCCTATGACATTATTGAGAAAATGTAAAAGGAACGATAACATCACCAAACTAACATGGACTCATAAATGAAATAAGCAAGAAATCTATTCCTAAATTACTCAAACATCATCTCATAGGGGGATTGCTGCTATTTTGATATGGAAAATAGCCCTTTCCCAACCCTTTTAGATAAGGTAAATGATAAAACTGACTTGAAGATGATATGGAATGTTAAGAAGATATGATATGGAATGCTAAGATATGGATTCAAATGATATGGATAAAGATCTCAAGATTGTGGAGATTGTGGAGTGAAATGGACAAGATCAGTTCTCAATTGAAGAGAGTGACCTTGCATGAGGATTGTGGATTGTGGGGGCTTTGTTTGAAGAATGATGCCTCTATTTGTAGATTCTCAAGTGTTAAGAGTGCCAAACATGGAGGATGTGGGACTAAAGATTTGGCCAATAGGAAGAGGCCACTTGTCAAGTTGTGATAGGCTTGAGGATGTGCAAGATTTAGAAAAATGTGCCCAAGAGGGGGAAGTTTCAAATTTGAAATTGTGAGTAAATGTTGAGTTTGACTTGTGCCAGGGACATGTAAGAGCTCATTAATTGCTTTGTTGGATGTACATGTCCACTTGTTTTTGAATTCAAACTTGAGGGAATATTCCTCAAAGATGCCATGTTGAGTGAAAATGATGATTTTAATAAATCAATAAATTGATTTATTTGTGCAAGTGGGATTATCTAGAGAATACAAGTGGTTAGGATTAGCATTTAATCATGGTTAGATTAGTTTAATGATGATTAGCATGATTTGACCAATTTGACTTGATTTAGGGATTTAAATCAAATCAAAGGGAGATGAATGATGATTTGAGATTTAATTAAATAAATGATTGGTTTATTTAATCAAAGAGGGAATGATAGGATTAAATTAAATAAAGTTAATTTATTCAATTTAAGTGAATGACCTTAGGAGATTGAATTAAATGAACCTGATTTACCCTGATGAATGGACGAGTGTGAATTTGATCGAATGCATAACGCTAATTTTGCGTGTCTACATTTTTCCCCTCTTTGAAGCAATGTACTTGTTGCGTTGGTTCAAAGAATAATCTTACCACAATCAAAATTCAATTTTTTTTTATTTTTTCGGTTGCCCTAGCGGAAAGAAGTACACTAGTACATTCCCCCCTCGATAGATCGAGCGAAAAAGATTCGATTTGAGGGTCGATCTCGCGATAAAGAGGTTTAAAATGGATGGTATGGATGATGATGCAAATGCGATAGTTGAGATGAATGATGTGATATGCTATGATTATGCAATGGATGATCTATGAGATGCTTAGACTAGCAAATCTATATTATGATGATGATGCAAATGAAATGCATGTGAAATGATTGATGTATGATATGAATGATATGTGGTATATGCTGACAATTTTCTGGATGCAGGATGGATGCATGATGGATGCGTGATGGATGGATTGGTGATGATGATGTTAGTGCGAAAATGAGATGATGATAAGAGGATCCCACAAGTCCATGATCTAATGAGACTTTATTAGAGATGATGATGATAAATGATGATGATGCTGATAAATGGATGATTCGCTTATCAAGGATTGGGATTTTAAGAGGGCTACTTACCTTATGTTTGATAACACACGTAGGTACGATGCATCAAGGTATAAAGAACCAAGATGGTGTTGCACCTAGTGCGATGGACTTTGACTTGACAAACAGATAGGAGTATTCTTGTTCACACTTGACATATGGAAACCTTGCTAGGATGTACCTAACAAAGCAAGTATTCGCCAAGTTATTTTACAAGAACATCCAACAAGCACAACAAACAAAAAGATAATGATCATTGCCCCATTCCTATCTCTCTAAATCCTTCGTTCGGATATCATCGAGAGGTCCTTGGAATGAGTGCAATAAGATAAATCAAAAGAAAAGATCAAGTACCCAAACAAGCCAATATTCTTCATATCTCCAGCCAAACGGATGTGTTTTGATAGGATAAGAATCCAACATGATATCCAAAATGATGCCCATTGTCAGAACGATATATCCTAGGACATGCATTGTAAAGGATGATGATGGTTTGATAAGTTGATTGATAGGTTGTCGATATATGGTTGATTGATATGTTTGCGATTGATCAAGAGTTTGATTTTGTTTTAATGGTTTGTTGCTTCGATTTTGATTTTACGATTGAAGCTTTCTTTTGCTAATTGTTGTGATTGTTTCTGTTTGTTTTGCCAAAGGATGAAGGTGACGATCAGTTTATTATGGATGATTGATTATTGCAGGTCAAAGTGAAACGGGATGGATGGATTTTTTCAAATATTTGGATGTTTTTGACATTTTTGGAATGTTTTGAGGTTGTTTTTGGATTTTGATGTTTTTTGAATGTTTTTGTGATTTTGATTTTTTAATGTTTTTGGATTTTGATGTTTTTCAAATGTTTTGGATTTTGTGTTTTCAAATGTTTTTGGATTTTTAATGTTTTGAATGTTTTGGATTTTGATGTCTCGGGGGCTGATCAAAGATGAGCCTTGCCTATGTTTAAGCTTAGAGATGACGTAGTTCGGATTTTGATGTTTTTTTTATGTTTTTCTAATTTTTTTATGAATGTTTTTGGATTTTTTGATATTTTGGATGTTTTTGGATTTTTTGATGTTTTGGATGTTTTTTAATTTTTTGCACAATTTTGATGATTTGTATATGGATATGTCTGATGCTATCAGTGCTCTTTTTTAGGACTTTGGTGAAACCAAGCTAAGGTTGACTGATCGAATCGATGGATTGATGATGATGATAACATTGTTGAGGATGCACAACAATGCAAGGATTGATGATTAGGATTTGATGATGAAAACATTGTTGAGGATGCACAACAATGCAAGGATAGTGTTAAGCAACACAATGATTGGGAAAGATATCCCAAGATAATGATTGATTCGATTCAATTGATCAGGATTGATGAAGCTTGATTTGGAACAAAAGTTGTTCGAATGATTTGACGTGATGTTTGAAGGGTGCGTTAGATGTGACTGATAGTGATTGCTTGGATTGATGTTCGATGAAATATGAAGACTGATAAGGAATGTCTTCTCATCAAAATGTGCCACGAGCTAGTGATTTGGAATTCTGCTCATAGGTGGTTTGACCAATTTGATTTCACATTTTCCAATGTTCAGATCACCACATAAGTTGGAGGGTATAGATCAAGATTTATTCTCAAAGCAAGATGTAAATATTTGCCCCCAATGTCTAGCAATGTATGGAATGTGATGGGATGGATGCTCAGATGGGTGTATGGATGGATGGATATGGTAAGCACTCAAAGGATGCAAGGATTATCTTGTGATACAATAAGGTATTCATATAAAGAAATGCTTCATGGGTAAGTGCACCAAGATGGTTCCCAAAAAAGGGGCTTAAGTGGCCACTTTTTTTTTGAAATCAGGAAATACTGACCTTGGACATGAAATTGAGGATAGCTACACTCAAAATTTTTAGATGGAACAAAAACAAGGACCGCAGTGCTCTGAGTCTACTTTCTAAACTACTAATTTATTTTGAAAATGGTTGAGATTAAGGGGTTCAAAAGAGGGATGCACACAAATTGCTGTTGTTTTTGTCAGAAAAACATAACATAGCAACTCTTGTGTGACTCGAGCACAGTGAAATTTTTTGTAGTATTTTTAAAATCACTCCAGTCAAAAGTTAGATAATAGTATGTAGTAGGGAAATG
>VDFB02130593.1:0-23140 GCA_007258455.2 Sequoia sempervirens
AACATTATTCAACCTCAACTCATCCTTTACTCCCATTCACATAAACCTCCACCTCAAAACAAACCTGAACTTTTCCTTTACCCACCTAAGAATAATGTATCGCAACAGCTGATTTATAACATTGTTGCTCATACAGATAACACTCAAAATAATCTACAACCATCGCAACCGTCCCCAACACCCTTACCTTTGCCAAATCCTATCCCCCCTATACCTATCTTACCAAGTATTCCAAGTTAAAAGGAGTACAATCTTGTTTAACAACTAAAGAATACTCCTACTAAAATTTCATTATGGGACCTTATTCATGCCTCCCCTCACTATCACAACATTATCAGATCAACATTGCAACAAGTTCCTATCCCTTATACTATGCAACCAACTAACATAGCAACCATGATCCAAGAACTAAATGATGACATTTTTTTCCACCAAAGTGAACTCCCTTCTTTGGAAGCATAAAAAAAAATGATGCTTTCATGATCATTGCTCAATACAATCAGATAGGGATAAAGTAAACCCTTATTGATAATAGTTTCTCCCTTAATGTGTGTAGTGTGAATCTCCTTGATAGATTATGTGTTGATAAATCACAAATAATCCTTGATTCCCTAGCTATTTGAATATTTGATAATACAACAAAGCAACCACTCGATGTAATTACTTTGCCTATTATAGTTGGGGTGGCTACTTTGTAAACTCCAATTCATGTCATGCCTTGTGATATTTCATATAATATTCTTTGAGGTAGACCATGGATTCATGAGATGAATGCAGTTCCTTCAAACATTCATCATATTATAATGAAATATGTCTATAAAAATAACATTTAGCAAGTTGAAATAGACCTCGAGCCTAAAGTTTTCTTGCACCTTGAAAAAGGAGCTACAAGTCCTCTAAAAACATTAATACCTACATCCAACATAGATTCTCTTGAAATTGAACACAATGATGAGGAATCACCATCTAAATTATTTGGTGATGATTGGGGATCCTTATAATTCACACCTTCATTTATGGGTGAATACATAAACACATCAAAGAAAGATGAGAAACAAGAACAACAAACCATCATGACAACTCAAAATTTTGCACAATATTCTCCACCATCTATCTCCTCTACTTGGGAAGAAACTACAACATACACAACAACCTTTGATGAACAAAATAATAAAAAACCCCCATGCCCTAACATTCAACATTTCTCTTTCTTTTCTTGTTTGTTTGTAGATTTAGGTCTCTTGGAAGGTTGTAAATATTATATATTTAATTTTCAAGGTTACTCAAGTCTTCTCTTCATTCAACAAGTTAAAATATCAACTAAAACTCATTTTCAAGTTTGGAAATCAGAGTTTCAAAAGTAGACAACTGTAGAAAGATAAAGTGTAGATAGGAAGCTCTAGAATCCACCTTTGAATATTTACAAATTAAAAATTTGAATAATAACCATGAGTGGTGAATGAGTCCCACTTCTAGGTCAATTTTGAGTTTTTTGCATTTTTAGATACCCTTTTGTTAGAAATAGGTTCCGACATAGTTTTGCAATACTGGGACTAATACCCCCATAATGGTGAATGAATCCCACTAGGCCTAAAAATAAAGATTTCCAGCATTCCATAATCCATTTTCAGTCTTCATCCACATTCCAGGTGCACACTTCCAGATTGGCTCTTTTCTATTCAATTTTACATTCATTTCTATGTGTTTTCTCCATTACACAATGTGTTTTCAAACATCACTTTTTTCTTTGGTTTTTCATTCATAATATCTCAAATATTTCATTTAAATTGCACTTAAATAATTCCATTTATTCTAAATAACATCATACACATCTTAATTTGAGTGAACCACTAAGGTTTTTGGCCCATCTTTCCCCTTTTAGGCGAAAAACCCTAGAAGTGGTAGAAAGAATTAGGGTGCCAAAAATATATGGTTCAGTTTGGTGAATCTACTTTTAGAAAATTTTATTTTCTTATTTTGCATCCATCATCATCCTAGGAATAGCTTGCATGCATTAGACTTTGCATTGTTTTGCATTCTAGGGTTTCAAAACCTTGCATTAGTGAAAAGGTCATTTAGATTGCATTTTTGCATATAATTTCCTTAATTTTTTTTGCAATTTCACATCTCCCTCTTAGGTATACATCTTACAACATCAAATACATAAAAAACAATTCAAATTTTTTTAAAAATATTGCAAAAATATCAGTACTGGGACTCATTCACCATGGTGGGCGAATCAGTCCCTATCTAGATTTTTGACTGACTGTCACTGCATTAGAAACATAATTTTTCTATGCTCTAAGCCTCCTAGTATCATATAGTATAAGTCTATGAGTGTCAACCATACAAAGATTTACTTACCTCATAGAGCTTGAAAATCATTTTCCTTTGTAGCATGTTATTAAAGTTATCAGGCGGTATAAATTTGATATGGTTGAGCAGGAAGCCCATTCAGTGGCATGAATTTACCCATAGCCACCTTTGTGTTTGTGAGTGCATACCAACTAGTGTATGTTTCTCACCTTCTGAGACTTCTTACTTGACAAAAAGCCAAGTGTTTCATCACCCCAGAGTGAGTATGCATTTTATTTTCGATAAATAGCCTAGATCTGATCCGAAACTAGTTGGAAAAATTGTTGAAGCTTGATCCACCTTTTTATTTTTCAAATTATTTATGTGGGATAACTCACCCTGTTGATGACTTGAAGTTCTGTGGCCCCATAATGAGTGCAAATTTTTTCAGCCCATTTCCCTTTCTTTTCGTTGCATTATTGTGTATCTTGTTGGCTTGACTTTGAATATTGGATCCTGGGGGCTTGTTTTCCTTCTTGATCTTTTTCATTCTTTCTCATCTACATCTCTACACTTGGATCTCTCTTGAATGTCTACTTTAGTGTGATTTTGAAGTAAGTTCATCCTCTCACTAAAGTGGGGGAAAAATGCACCGTAGAAAAAAGTACCCTTTTCTTGACATGGGTATAATTCATGATAAAATGGACTTAATGAGGTCTTAATCTAGTGTTGTGAGGTATTTTTCACATCCACGCTAGGTCTTGGAACCTTTCAAATGCATTAAACGATGTCTTGTAAATGTGTTGTAAAGTCTTGTAATGGACTTTCATGCTTTTCTAGACTTAATGAGCTTACTTCTCCCTAATTCAACATTATAAAATGTGTTTAATAACATTATCACATCAATTCAGAAGGCTTATAACTTAAACTTAATGATAAACTACTATTACAATGTGTCTTGCACATTCACATTGGTTCTCATTCCTTCCTAGGCTGTGGACCTGATTTTAGTGTTGTAAAATGTATTTAATCACACTTTCACATTGAATTTTTTGTCCCAAGACCTAATTAATATTTACATCATCACTAATAGGCCCCTATTAACCCATATTGTCCATCCCAAGGGTTAAATTGATCAAATACCTGATAAAGTTGCAATTTAAACCTTATTTCCTTATCTCCTAGCTTCCTAGTTGTAAAAATGGTCCCTGTGGGACCTATTCGCCATGCATGGAAAATCAGTTCCATCCAGGTGGGACCCATTCACCATGTGTGGTGAATGAGTCCCATTTGGCCCAATTCTAACCTTTGAATAGGAAAAAGGTGAAATTTAAGTTTACTATTACTTCATGCCGGCCTGTGATGAGGTATTGACACGTGAAAAAGGTGAAATTCCTATAAATAGAAGTGTTTTAACCCTAATTCATATCTCTTATTATTCATTCATCCACCAATCTTCCATATCAAGTCAAGTCACCAATATATCATTTTTTAGACATTCAAGGGAAGATTCTTCATGTTTTGCTGTAGATTTTCAAGATCAAACATCACGACAAGGTAACCAACTCCATTATTGCATGTTTCATTCCATTCTTTCATCATTTTGGATTAATTACCTAAAAGGGGTTTGACCAAGGAAAAACCCAATGCCCTAAAATTCAACATTTGTCTTTCTTGTCTCTTTTTTACAGATTTAGGTCTCTTCAAAGCTTGGAAATCACCTAGATTCAACTTTCAAGGTTTTTCAAGTCTTGTCTTCATTCAACAAGTCAAAATATCAACTAAAACTCATTTTTAGGTTTGGAAATCATAGTTTCAGAAGTATACACCTGTAGAAAGCTAAAGTGCAAATCAAAATCTCTAGAATCCACCTTTGAATATTCAGAAATTCAAAAGTGGACTCATTTTCCATGAGTGGTGAATGAGTCCCACTTCCAAGTCAATTTTTAGTATTTTGCATTTTTAGATACCCCTTTGTTAGAAAGAGGTTCTGAAACAGTTTTGCAGAACTGGGACTGATTCGCCCAAAATGGTGAATGAGTCCCACTAGACCTGAAAATCAAGATTATCAGCATTCTAGAATCCATTTCCAGTCTTCATCCACATTCTAGGTGTTTTTTCCATAACATAAAGATTTTTCAAAAATCACTTGTTTCTTAGGTTTTGCATTCATAATATCTCAAATAGTTCATTTAAATTGCACTTAAATCATTCCATTTAGTCTAAATAACATCATATACATATTACTTTGAGTGAACCACCAAGATTTTTTGCCCATCTTTCCCCTTTTAGGTGAAAAAGCCTAGAAGTGGTAGAAAGAATTAGGGTGCCAAAAATATATGGTTTAGGTTGAACAACATTCCATGGTTTCTTCCGTTCTTCCCTCACAAGAAGAAAAGGAACCTATGGTTGAAAAAAACACTCCTACAAAAAACATAAATTGAAAACCATAATAAAAGGAACTGAAATGCTAGAAAACATAGGCATAGGCATTGTTCTATTGCTTGAAAGATAAATGACAAGAATAACATTGAAAATATAAAAAAATGAACTTAATAGAGGAAATAAATGATGACCATCCTCTATTACCATAACAAATTGAAGTTATGTCTCCAACACAACAAGGACTAGAACCTTCTATTGATATTATCATTTTTCCTCCTATTGTGGTTAACTTGGATGTGAAAAAAAGAAAATTGGGGTGCTCTCTTTCGATTCTAGGGTTTTGGACCTAAAAGGAGAGACAATTTTCTTTCTCTTCACTCAAGAACAAACCCTTGACATTTGAATGCAAAGGAGATTGAAATCTAGCAAAGGGATTGTTCCTAGGATTGACTGATGTCTACTGAGTGGTTCACCAACAAGTAAGTACTTGGAGAAACAAATGGAATGCAAGATACAACTCTAACCCTTGTTTGATGTAAACTTGATGTAAATGACATAGAAATACAAATGAAACAAAGAAGGAAGCTATAAATACAAATTTTGCACCTGGAAACTTGTTGGAGATGGAATTGAGCTCTGAAATCCTAAAAATACTAATTTTTAAGCCTCATGGGACTCATTCGCCATTTTGGGTGAACTAGTCCCATATCAGAGGTCTTTGCATAGGATGAAGTTTTAGCCAAATGGGTATCCAAATCTGCAAATATTTCTAAAAAACTCATATAGTGGGACTCTTTTTCCACAACTAAGGGATCAGTCCCATTTTGTCATGAAGTGTCCCAAGAGAAAAATATTGATCGGAAACTTTGTAAACCTCTGATGATGGATTGAATAAGCACTTTCCCATTGGTTTCATGCAAATTGAATGGATTATTTTCCATAGATTCATATTTTTGTGATTCTCGACAAGTTTTCATGACAACTTTGACAACATTTGTAACTTTGTCATTTTAATGCTTTTGAAGGCTTCAAATCCACTTTTCTTCAATCTACAACCCTACAATCACTTAATTATGCAAGAATTCCTGAAATTACAATAGTACAAGCCAACATCAGATCTAGGAGAATAAAATTTTGATAGAAATTTTAATTAAACTTATTTTTTTGTCACACAGGACTCATTCTCCCAAGATGGAAAATAAGTCCCACCGTGCATAATGGATGGGACCAAAAGTAAAAAGTTATTAGAAAGGTGTAAAAATATGTTTGGAACCCAAAATATAGGTGGGATTCATTCACCTAAGGTGGTGAATGAGTCCTAGATCAATAAATCTAGGCCACAAAAGCCAAAAACACATGAATTATGATTGGTTTCTTATAGGTGTCATGATTATCCTAAAAATGATACAATAAATTAGGCTTGTGGATGAAAAATAAGGATAATTAAAGCAGAAGAAAGCCCAATTATTAATGGAAATCCTAGAGGAATGTGAAAGTGTGTTACAGCACTCCAAATAAGGCTAGATTAAGGTTGATTATAACTAAAAGTATGTTTATTATGCTTAGTTAATTAATAAAACAATAGAAAAGAATGAAAGTGTGTTAAAACACTTCAAAAAACTTTTGCAAGGCACTATTAAATTCCACTAGTTAATAAGGGCCCAAGATCTAATATGAATGTGTTATCCATATTACAATAATAAATCAAGGAAACATTAATCCAAAATCCACAAGAAGGACCCAAACGAGGGTGAAAAAGTAAAAGGACCCATTTTTTGACACTACATTTAGCCCTCACTTTAGTGAGAGGATGAACCTGCTTGAAACACACACTAAATTTTACATTCAAGAGGGGTCCAATCATATCAATTTGGATGGTCCAGGATAACAAAGATCGAGGAGGTGGTCAAACCCCTAAGATCTAAGATCCTAAGTTAAACATACATAAGCACAAAGGCACATGCACAAGGTGTATGATATGCAACATCAAGATACATGATCATGCAATGTCAATGAATAAAAGAGAGAGAAACAAGAAGAAGTAAAAATAAAAAGATGGATCAACCTTCATCCATTTTTCTAACATGATGTGGATCAGATCTAGGTTGTTTGTCAAAAAATGTATACTCACTCTAAGGAAACAAAACTCTTGGATTTCCACTTGGTGAGTAATCCAAGAAGGTGAGACACATACGACAGATATGTGCTCAAACAAATGTGAGTGGCTATGGGAAAATTCATGCCTCAGATTGGGCTTCCCACTCAAACCATACCAAAGTTATACCTCATGATAAATTTAATAAGGTTCCACAAAAAAAATATTTTTGAGCTTCATGAAACAACCAAAACTTTGTATGCCTTGAGCTCATGAATAAATATGATAGCTCTATAGGCATGCAAACAATGTTATGCAAGGTGGCCATATAATAATTGTTATAAATGCCAAAAGAGTTTAAGGTATGTTCAATGGGATGTTTCTTAGTTCATGTCAGGTCTTAATCTTAGGGGACATCATGTTTAACATCTCCAAGAGAGGATAAATACAAGGTCTCATCCTAGGGAACATCATACCTAGTGCTTCCAAGAGAGGGCAAGCACAAAAGGTCTCATATTATTTCCAAATGAGGACAAGTCCAAGGTCTAATCTTGGGGAACATTTTATCTAATGTTTCCAAGAGAGGACAAGGAAAAAGAAATATCATGTTTTTAGAGGAAATAAAGCTCAATGACACCACCAAGAAGATAACACATCACAAGAAGAAAAATAAAAACATACAGTGAAACATGAGTGCCAATGTATGCCCCCATGTTAAAGTTGTTGCTAACACCATTACAGTGAGAAATTGCTTTAAAGTAGAAGAAGACATGAGAGATTATTTAGAAAGTCCTATGCCAAGGGTATGTGTAAGATCATCATGGGAAAAATAGGCCCTTAAGTAGCAATAAAATTTAGAAAAATCAGAGTTAGGCAACTTGATGTAAAAATTTGAATAAGTTATGTATATTATTCCCAAACTACTAGGTTTATTTATTAAAAAAAAACTATTTGGTGAAAAATTTGAATTTTCAATGCAAGAAAGCACTAAATTTCGTGGAAAAAAAAAATAAGGTTTATGTTTGACCACCCTAACCACAATAAAATGATAATATTTTTTTTATATTTTAGATATAAGTAGAGGACTCCATGTCCCAACGTATTTATTTTTTGTAATTTTTTCCAAGTAAATAATTAATTATGAATTTCTATTACAACTTTTAAAAAAATATAAAAACTGTATGCCCACCCCAATCTTAACTTGGTCAAAATTTTCTTGAATTATTATTTTTAATCTCATAGTATGCTAAGCATAGAATGTGACACATAGCTTCGGATTCAAAAATTTATATGGTTTGAAGGTATAGATTTTTTTTTAGTCAAAATTCTTATCAATAAGGACTTTAGTCGCATTCAAATAGAAAATGAATAATAATAATTTATTAAATTCAAAATAAAGAATAATTTGTATTGGTGGAAAGCTGAGAATATCCTTTAAAAACCCTTTTTGTTTCATCAATTTTGGGTAATTTTTTTTTTCACCCACATACCCATCATATCGTCACTTTTTGGCCCATCATGATCCTACACATATCCCCAAGTCATATGTTTCCAATAAGCTATGTTATGAAAAAGGGAGTATGTCACATGCGAGGTAACTTAAGGCATGTTGTCCACATCCCAAGCTTTCTCTGATATGTTCATGAAAGGTGATCAACTAGCCAAAAGAGGCAAGCCCTTTCCACCACTTAATGCAGGACAAGGGTGAGCTAAATAGGATGAAAATAAGTATCAGTTATAGGAATTATGTGCTTCAACACAAGGAAGAGTTCCAAAATCCTTAAGATGTTTAATTTTATTACTTAAAGCCTTACATTTGTTGGTAGCATGATCATGAACTCTATGAATAAGCACAAAGTGAATTTTTGTAGTAAAATTTATTTCTAGTTTAGAGGGAGAGATATTAAGTGATCTTGGAGGAGTCTTGACAAGATACCCTATTGGTCAATGGTAGAAGAGGTTCATTTATTTTGCAAGAAAGATATCTCTTGCTTACTACAAGATATCATACTTACGCAAGACTCTTTAGATTGTGAGATTGTGTTCTCTCCTTTATAGAAGGGTGTAAAATCTAATGAATTCAAATCATTATTTTTTTTGCATGACAGTGACATTAAGAGAAGATTTTCTTATTTCTTGTATTTCTTTAAAATAATCATTTGTAATAGTATTGATATCAAGTGAAGGCTTGCTTATTTCTATCAAAGGACAATAACGAAGACCATGAGTTGTTTCTTGAATGTTATTCTCTATAGGGACATCGATGCTCTATTATCTAGCACCACATCCTTTTCCACTATATCCAATTTGTTTCATAAGCTCATAACCTCTTCTATAAATATTTTTCATTTCTTTAGGATTCACTGGTTGTTGATATTCAATTTCGTCAAATTTGGTTGTGTAATTTGTTGTCTTGTGTTCTGAAGTGGTTGAGGTGGATGCTGTCAAAGGGTCTTTTGAATTTTGAGTTGACATTACCTATTTTTATTTTCCCTTGTCATAGTCTTTGTTTGTAATATTGTATTCTCCCATGAATGCTAGTTCGAAATCTAAGGAACCCCACTCATCTTCTAATAGCTTCTTCACTTCTTTAATGTTGTTTTTTTGTCTTTTCGTTGCACAAGTTCTACTTGTGTAGTTGGAATTAATGTTTTCAAATGGTTTTCTTTCTTTTTTTCTCAAGTTGTAATACAATATGAGGCTCATGATCAGTGTCAAGTTTCTACACTATGTTGTTGTAGACATACTTGATTTTATGATAAAGATCAGAAGGGACCTCGTTCATTGCATGAATCCACAATTTGCCTAAAACAAGGTTGTACATGAAAGATTATCACACATGACATGGATAGGTGTGTCTAGTGTAGCTTTTCCATATGTAATAGGAAAAGTAATCACACTGAGTGGTTCCCTTCCAACATTGTTAAATCCACTAATAGATAAAGAGATTAGGTGAAGTTTTGATTTATCCATACAAAGCCTATCCATGAGGTTTACGCTACACAAATTAAGGGATAAGCCATTGTAAAAAAGGGTTTTCTTTATCCTTGTTCTATTGTAGTAAGCTATGATTATGAAACCATAATTTTATTTTTGGAATTCCAAAGGGGGGAGTTCATTTTGGAGGAAAAAAATGACATAATTTATTCATTCAATCATGGCTGCTATGTAATTTAGTTGCACATTAGAAGGGACATGAACTTGTTGCAAGGTTGTTTGAATCATTGTGTGATAATTAGGTGAATCCTGAATTAGGTACCATAGGTATATCTTTGCAGGAGTATTTTTAAGTTGTTCATTAGGATTGTAATCGTTTCCACTATGCAAGGTTAAATTGGGAGCACTAGGAAAATTTGGATTAGGAAAAGGGAGGGATGTTGAAATTTTTTGTGCTAGTTGTAGATTGTTTCTAGTGTTTTATGTATGATCAACAATATTATGAATTGGTTGGTGCAATAATTATTCTTAGGTCAGTAAAGGATAAGTTTGGGTTTGCTTTGAGTTTGAGGTTTGTGTAAGGGTGGGTAAAGGATTAGATGATTCTTAGGATACCCCACATGATATGTAGGAGGTCCATTAATTGAAGGGAATCCAATGGACACTTGTGCATTCATAACCTTTGTGGTCTTGGTTTGATGTATCTCTAATAAAGAGCAATCTAGTGTCACCTTTTACCATCACCCAAGGGAGACACATTACTATTGTTTTCATTTTATTGTAGCATGATAGTCTCTCTAGGAGGAGAGTTTTTTAGTAGAAATATAAACCAAATGCTCTTTAAATTCAAGGATTGGTTCTTCCAAAGTGACTTCCTTGCAATTAAGGGAATGATCCATGGTTGAATTTTCTTTCTTGTCAATAAGGATTCTCCTAGGCGAAAGGGGAAAACTAAGATTCTAATGACTTTCATCGATCAAAGTATCTTCTTGACAACAAGTAGAGACACTAGGGGAAGGACAAGTATGAATTTATTCCTTTGTTCCCTAATATCATCCAAAATAGGATAAGTACATGAAGGATCATAAAGAGGGTTGTATAGACATTAAAATTTTGATCATCTAACACCAATATATCATCCTCATCATTTAAAATCTCATTCTCACAAGAAAAGGTGGAATAGAGATTAGGTAAATTAATGTTGAGAAATGTGTCTATGATTTTAGTATCTTGTGGTAAAGTATCTACCTAAAGGGGACGAGGAGAAGGATAAGCGAGATCTTCATGATTCTCAATGATTGTATCTTCTTTCACCATGATACCTTAGTCACTAAAAGGAGAGGTATCAAGAGAAGAATAATTATGATAATCATGATTATCTATGTTTTTATTCTCTTCTATCACATCATCCTCACAAATAGGGGAGATAGGAGGGGGTGTATGTTTAAGGAAAGCGTTAACATTCTCACTGTCTTTCACTAAGAGGTCCTCTCATAACTAGGGAATGGATTGAATGAATGACTAACATGATTATTGACTAACTTTTCTTTGCAAACCTGGAAAAGATCAAACTAACATTTTTGAAAATTAATCTACACAAACTTAAATTGCAATGAAAGGACATAAAATGAAATTCTATTTTCAATTTTCAAGAAATAATTTTTTATTACACTATGCAATGATATGAAAATGGAATGTTGTGAATGCAAATTTGAAATGAAGCAATGCATGAAATGGACTAATTTAAGCTATATTTAGTGGAATGCATGTAATAAAAAGTCAACCCAATGAAACTCTAACCAATGGAAGAAAGTAGAAGATTAAAAAAAAGGTTTTTAGTGTTGTAAAATGAAATTCTAGATATGTTTTGGGATTGATTCACCCAAGATGGCGAATGAGTGAACTAGTATGGATATTTTTAAAAAAATTCAAGAATTTTCAATGGATTTTGATTCTTTTTATGTTGGGCGATATGTATCCTAGGTGAAAATGAAATTTTTAGATGATTTCCAATGATTTGAGATGGAAAAATGCAACCTATATCCACTTTCACTAATACAAAATTTTGAAACCCTAGAATCCCAATGAACAAATACAAACCTTAATGCAAAGGAGATTAAAATCTAGAAAAGGGACTATTCTAGGGATTGGATGATGTCTAATTAGGGGTTCACCACCAAGTAAGAACTTGGAAAAACAAATGGAATGCAAGATGCAACTCAAACCCTAGTTTGATGTAAACTTGATGTAAATGACAAAAATACAAATGAAACAAAGCAAGAAGTTGTAAAATGAAAAGTTTCCACTTGGAAACTTACTGGAGATGGAATTGAGCCCTGAAATCCTAAAAATGTTGATTTTTAAGCCTAGTGGGACTCATTCACCACTCTAGGTGAATCAGTCCCAAATTGGGGTGTTTGCATAGGTTGTAATTTTCACCAAATGGGTATCCAAATCTGCAAAGATATTTGAATAAATCATACAATGGGACTCATTCACCACAACTAGGGAATTAGTCCCATTTTTTTGCAAAGTGTCCTAGGAGAAAAATCTTGAACTAAAAATTTGAAAGCCTATAATGATGGATAGAATAAGACTTTTCCACTAGTTTTATAAAAATTGGATGGATATTTCTCCCTAGATCTGATTTTCTATGATTTTTGACAACTTTGACAACATTTGCAACTTTGTCATTTTGGTGCTTTTGAAGGCTTCAAATCAAATTTTCTTCAATCTACAAGCCTCAAATCACACATTAAAGAGGGGAAAACATGTTGATTTTTAGGGAATAGGGGTTTTCCTTGGTCAAACCTCTTTTAGGTAATTAAACTGAATGATGAAATAAGATAATGAAGTATGAAATAATGCAATTAGAACCTTGCCATGATGATGGATCTTGAATTGCTACAACAATTGATGAAGAATTTTGTCCTTGAATACTCTTGAATGCTCTTGAATACACTTGAATGCTCTTGTGAACTCAACATGCTATTAAGAATATTCTCACAAAAGTATTAGGTTATCTATTGAATTCTTAGGTGAAAATGAGTGAAAAAACCTTGTATTTATACTTAATTATGCAAGAATTCCTGAAATTATAATAGTAAAAGCCAACATCAGATCTAGGAGAACAAAATACCATTGAAAAATTGAATTAAATTTGAATTTTGGTCACATGAGACTCATTTGACCAAGATGGTGAATGACTCCCATCACGCATAATGTATGCGACCTAAAATAAAAAAATTCTTAGAAAGGTGTAAAAATAAATTTGCAACCCAAAAATCTATGTGAGATTCATTCACCCAAGGTGGAGAATGAGTCCTAGATTGCTAAATCTAGGCCACACAAGCCAAAATTACTTGAATTATGATTGGTTACTAATTGGTGGCAAGATTATCTTAAAAAAGATGCAATAAATGAGCCTTGTGGATGCCAAATAGGGCCAATTAAATCTTAAGAAAGCTCAATTATTAATGAAAATCCTAGAGGAATGTGAAAGTTTTTTACAACACTTTACACCACTCCATGTATGGCTAGATTAAGGCTGATTATTACTAAAATTATGTTTATTATGCCTAGTGAATTAATAAAACCCTTGAAAATCATGAAAGTGTGTTACAACACTTGACAACACTTTTGCAAGGAACCATTAAATTCCATTAGTTCACAAGGGCCCATGATCTAATGTGAATGTGTTATCCATATTACAACACTAAATCATGGCACATTAAGCCAAAATGCACAAGGAGGACCCAAACGAGTTTGAAAATGTCAAAGGACCCATTTTTTGACAATATAGGATGATGATGAGGAAACTACTAAAATTTATGAGCAAGTGCATAATGAGTTGAATTTTTTATTTTCCTCTTCCATGAGCTTAAACAATAACAACCATGATGATCCTGCTAAACTAAGTGATGCACCATGTGTTGAACCCGGTGAATCTTCTTCTAGCATAACACTTGATGTTGTCCCTCTCACTAGTGATATGATTTTTCATATACTAAACAAGCATAGGATGCAGATGACCTGCTAGATGGTTGACTCGTATTTTCTATACTAGTCATTTCTCTTTTCTTTTTCTTTTTCTTTTGCTATTCCTTTTGCTTTCCCTTTTTCTTTTGATTGCATGTGTGTAATGTGATCCTCTGTGATGTTATATTTGATTTCTCTCTCTATGTGTATTCGTCTATTTGTGCCTTCATTATTCTATATGTTGTATACTTTTTCTTTTTTATTGATCTTTTTCATTTTTGTCTTGTGTTATCCTTTTGGGGATGACGCAAAGTGTGGAGACACCCCATGTCTCTTCCATGTTGACCCAAAAGGTTTTTCATTATCTTCTCTTTTCCTTTCATTTTTTTCTTTTGTTTTTCTTTTATGGATGACGCAAGGCATCGAGATACCCTATGTCTCTTCCATGTTGACTGAAAAGATTTTTCATTATCTTCTCTTTTCCTTTTCATTTTTTTCTTATGTTTTCCTTTTGAGGATGATGCAAGGAATTGAGACACCTTATATCTCTTCCATATTGTCCCAAAAGGTTTTTCTTTGATTTTCTCTCTTTGTGTCATTCTTGTAGTTCTATGTGTATTCGGGAAATGATGATAGTTTAAATCTCTCTAATATTATTACAACAAAGATAGATACTAACCTCAAATCCATAGATCCCTTATGTGTTTTTGGGGGAAACCCTATTTTCCTCTCTCCTTTGTTATATTTTGGCTACATTAAATTAATTGCTCACAACATAGTGTTAGCAATTTCTTAAAGTGGGGGCATACATTGGTATTATCTTAGAATGATTTTATTTGCATTTTTCCTTTTCATGTTCCTTGATATGAATTTATTTCTTTATACGATGCACTTTTCATCTTGGTGGTGTCTTTGGGTTTGACTTCATTTGGGAGAGTGATATTTCCTTTTCCTCTCTTGGAAACATTAGATGCAATGTTCCCCAAGATGAGACATTGTACTTTTCCTCTCTTGGAAACAAGATGAGACCTTTATCACTTGTCCTCTCCTGGAAGCATTGGGTATGATGTTCCCCATGAGACCTTGTATTTATTCTCTCTTGGAGAAGTTAAGCATGATAATCCCTAAGATTAAGACCTTGTCTGAACTAAGTAAAATCCCTTTGAACATCCCTCTTTCTTGTTGCATTTTTGTACCTTATTAAAGTCATGGAGGTATGGATTTGATATGGTTCCCCTCGGGCTCACCTAGTGAACAACTAGCTTCACTACCCCTTGTGAGAATTCCTTTCAATACCATATTAAATTCATTGAGGTATGGCTTTTATATGGTCCACTGAAGCTCACCTAGTGAACGACTAGCTTTACTAGCCCTTGTGAGCATGTGTTTTGTTTGTATAGTGGAAAACATGTTCCACTTGTAAACCTTTTGGGACAAAATAGCCTAGACCTATTCCACCACATTGGACAACCAGTCCAAGCTTGATCCATTATAGTTTTCCTTTACTTTTTCTATTTTTTCTTTCTTCTGTCATTGGCAGTGTATCTTTGCAATCTATTTATGGCTTCATATCTCATCTACAATGGTGTTCCTTTGTGCTTATGTTGGTTTTCCATAGGATCTTGATCTTGGGGGCTTGACCACCCTCTTGTTTATTTTCATCCTATCGTACAAGAATTCATACATTTGATCCCCTCTTAAATGTGTGGTTGGCTACTTTAGTATGATTTTGAATCAATTTCATCCTCTCACTAAAGTGGGGACTAAATGTAGTATAGTAGAATTCACACCCTTGCATGTTCACAAGCATTTGGGCCTTCCTTGCTTTATTTATCCCTATTTATTTCTTAATTGGTCCTATTTTTTTATCTCCAAGCCTTATGAATTATATCTTTTTCTGGCTAATACTCACATTCTCCAATGCATAAATGATAATTAAATTATTTTATCTATGTCCTTGATTTTTGGGTCGGGACTAAAATGCCACCCAAGGTAGCTTTGTCTCCTAAAGGTCTCAGTACCTTGATTTTGAGGCATCTTAATTGGGTCCCTTTTTGGTGTCTATACCCCAAGTTCCATGACTTAGGACTAAGAGGCCACCTAGGGAATCTTAGTCCCCCTTAAGTTTTTTTTTATATTTAATTTCAAATCCTTGCAGGATTTAGCCTCATTTATTTAATGAATTCATATGTCAGCTTGATGTGATGTAATTTCAGGATATTAAGCATAGGTAAGTATAAATACAAGGTCCCGTCATTCATTTTGATCCAAGTCTTTTGTGAGAGTATTCATCATAACAAATTGAGTTCACAAGAGTATTCAAGAAAATTTTATCAAGCATTTGGATCCATCATCAATATTCAAGCATCATATCAAAGATCTTCTTGCATCATGTGTGTTTTTGTGCTAACATTTGTTATGTAAGGTCTTCAATCAAGTAAACATTTGAAGTTCATATGAATCATGCACTTAAGAATTTCAAGATCCATATCTATTGTAGCCATTTCACACAATTTTGTAGACTTTACAACAAGGGTTTGGTGAGTTGTAGAATTGCATTTTTTTCATTCATCATTTTCATTCATTATTCTATTTCATTTCAAGGTTTAACTACCAAAAAGGGGTTTAAACAAGGAAAACCCCCATTCACTAACAAATAACAAGTTTTTCCCTTCTTGCATATTTGTGATTATAGATTTAGGTTGAATACTTGAAGATCATTTGGAGTGAAAAGTTGTCAAGTTGCAAACTTGCATTACAAACTTGTCATCTTCATGAAAACTCGTGTATAATTAAAATCTAAAAGTTTCACAACCTAAGATTAGAAAAGAAGTGTAGAAATAAACCCTCAAGGCCACATTCAAAAAGTTAAAAATTTCCATAAGGGACAAGGTCGCCACCTAGGGTGATTTAGTCCTAATTTTTTTTTTAGAGATTCCTTTAGATCCTGATCTGGCATTCGAAGATTCTGCATCTACCCAAAAAAATAGTAGTGGGACTAAGACCACAATAAGGGATTCTTTGTCCTCCATAACACTTTTTGACAACTTCTTTGCATTTCTAGAATCCTCACAACATTTGCAAACTTCCTGGGTACATACATCCTAACTCCTTGTTGCATAATTTTATCATTTGCATCTCTCATTTAGATTGTATAACTAGGTTTTGTGAGATCATATTCACTTGTCTTTTCACACCATTTGCTTGGTGGTGAATCCCTAAAAGTCTAAAGAACCCACTCCTTAGTCCTCCTCATTGTGAATTGACTCACCTTGAGAGGTTGATAGTCAATCCAATTGACAATCCTAGGACATTTTTCAATGATTGGTGGAGAAAATGGTGACATCATACATTCATCCCTTCTTCATAACAATGAGATCTAAAAAATAACTAGGCTAGTGAAGGGTGGCTTACACCCTTGTCCATGTAAATCAATCTCAAATTTTCAAGTTCTTGTTTATTTCTAAATATCATATCTAAAGTAATTTTGTAACATTATATTCTTTCCTTTGAAATAAATTACATTTTTATGTCCATTAGGCTTGTTGACAGAAAAAACAAATTTATCGTGCAACATAATTCAAATAAAGTGTTGAAGAATGAATTGTGTAAAATTAGTATTTTGAGCTAAATTAGGAGTTGTATCTTCAACATATAGAAGATGAATTGTAAGTAGTTAAATATTTTTTAGTGAGGTATACTTTTTAATATCTTTTCTAATTCTAAAATGAGTGATCTTCCTTGGGCATCAAATCTTCCTATTTTCTATGCATTCAGTCCTTCAAGCAGTGATCCCTTTAGGAAGTGAGCCTCCTATAATTAGTTGTAATTGGTTATGATATATTTTGAGCTAATCTACATCATGGTTTCTACATTTCAAGGGTTTTCCATATAAATCTAGTGGTCATATGTTGATTTTTATGGTGCATTCTTTAATTATTCTTTTCCTTTTTACAAGTTAATTGAGATTCTTTGAATACTGGTTTAAATTAATGAATTTTAGGGAATACTAATTCAACACCTCTTTGTATTATAGGTGTTCAAAATTTTTTATCAGAGCAAGGTTCCTTCAATTTTATTAACCTCTAAGCTAGATCTTGGAGGTTGAACACATGGAAAATATGAAATATTCCATCCCTTCAAAAGAAGTTATAATGGAAAGGTTTACTGAAGAATTTTGTGAAGTTGATATGGAATGAGAACTCAAATCTACTTATGGTGACCTAGATAAAGAATAATGTGAGAATAGAGATCTGCAATAAAATTTTAAGGAATTATATGAGTGTATAAAAAATTTGAGGAATCAATTTCAAAACGCTAAAGATAAACTCAAGGAAATGATTGAGCAACTCAAGCAATCAAATGAGATAATCACTAGTTGAAAGTGCAAGTTCAAGAAGGAAAAGGAGTTGAAGAATGCTTGAATCCCAAGTTGAATGACATGTCTACAAAATGTTGAAAGCTTGTAGAAGAGATTAGGGTTTGAAAAAAGGAGAAATATCCACAGAAAATCAAACTCAAAACAAGGTTGAAAAGGAGAATAATGAACAATGAAATACTTGAGATAAGAAGAGTAATATGAAACATGTCTAGAACTAGAAGAAACAATTTTAGAGAACTCTCAGATAACTAGCTGCACAAAGGTATCCATCATTTAAAGGTCACTACTATTTTAGTAATAAACTTGGATGTAGAGCTATACAATCTAAAAGGAGGATGAATATTATTTTTTCAATTATTTTCTGGTCAATGTTATGCATGCAATCGATTTTTCATAAGCTATTGAATGCAGAACATAGATGATTAATGGTTACGATAATGGTATGATGCGTCAAACATTCCTTGGTTATTGTTACTCATGCAATGGGTTTGGAAACAAGGCTTCAAAATGAAAATCTAAAATGGAAAGAACTAACTTTTCAGCACAACAAGGTATCTTATGCTATAAATGTAATAAACTAGCACACATAGCTAAGTTTTTTAGAGTAAAGAATGTGAAACCTTTTGTTGCACAAAAGAAGATTGATATAGTTTAGGTAAAGAAGGATATAAACAACATATAGAATAAAAAGGATGATAATGATGTAAATAATGAGTCTGTGCTAAATTCTAGTGCAGATACTTCATCAAAAAACTAGATAGAAAGCATTGACTTAGGGGGAGTTTCAACAAAAAAAATTCTAAACACTTGCAAAATATGAGATGTTGATTTCTTCAACATATTGATACACATATAGGTTGATTTTATTTACCCATTGGTGAATTCCTTAATGATAAATATATTGGTAAAAATATTTTCAAAATGTTTGGGAGTCTCTAGATGATATCATGAACACTTGATAGTATTTTGACCTAAATTTTTTATGCTACATTTAATGTGATTTTTAAGTCATGGGTAAAATGTTTATATTTATTTTTCACATTTAGAGGGAATTTTTGTTTGATCAGTCATGGAGGTATGGCTTTGATATGGTTCCCCTCGGGCTCACCTAGTGAACAATTAGCTTCCCTACCCCTTGTGAAGATGGATTTCTATACCATATTAAATTCATTGAGGTATGGATTTGATATGGTCCCCTGGGGCTCACCTAGTGAACAACTAGCTTTACTAGCCCCTGTGAGCATGTATGTTGTTTGTATAATGGACAACATGTTCCACTTGTAAACCTTTTTGGAAAAATAACATAGACCCAGTCCACCACATTGGACAACTAGTCGAAGCTTGATCCATTGTAGTTTTCCTTTAATTTTTCCATTTTTTCTTTCTTTTGTCTATGGTGGTGTATGTTTGCAGTCTAGTTATGCCTTCATATCTCATCTACAATTGTGTTCCTTTGTGATTATGTTGGTTTTCCATAGGATCTTGATCTTGGTGGCTTGGCTAGCCTCTTGTTTATTGTCATCCTATCTTACAAGAATTTGTACATTTGAACCCCTCTTAATTGTGTGGTTGGATACTTAAGTATGATTTTCAACAAATTTCATCCTCTCAATAAAGTGGGGGCTAAATGTAGTGTAGTAAAATGCATAGCCTTGCATTTTCACACTCATTTGGGCCCGCCTTGCTATATTTATCCCTATTTATTTCTTAATTGGCCCTATTTTTCATCTACAAACCCTATGAATTATATCTTTTTCTAGCTAATCCAAAAATTCTGTAATGCATAAATGATAATTAAATTATTTTATTTGTGTCCTTCATTTTTGGGTCGGCACTAAAACACCACCCAGGGTAGCTTTGTCTCCTAAAGGTCTCGGTACCTTGATTTTGGGGTATCTTAATTGGGTTCCTTTTTGGTGTCTATGCCCCAAGTTCCATGACTTAGGACTAAGAGGCCACCTAGAGGGAATCTTAGTCCCCCTTAAGGTTTTTTTGAGATTTAATTTCAAATTCTTGCAGGATTTAGCCTCATTTATTTAATGATTTCATATGTCAGCTTGATGTGATGTAATTTCAAGATATTAAGCATAGGTAAGTATAAATACAAGTTTCCATCATTCATTTTGATCCAAGTATTTTGTGAGAGTATTCATCATAGTAAATTGAGTTCACAAGAGCATTCAAGAAAATTTTATCAATCATTTGGATCCATCATCAATATTCAAGCATCATATAAAAAATATTCTTGCATCATTTGTGTTATTGTGGTAACATTTGTTATGTAAGGTCTTGATTCAAGTAAGAATTTCAAATTCATATTGTTCAATCACTTAAGCATTTCAAGATCCATATCTAATTTAGCCATTTAACACAATTTTTTAGACTTTATAATAAGGGTTTGGTTAGTTGTAGCATTGCCTGTTGTTCATTCATCATTTCCATTCATTATTCTATTTAATTTCAAGTTTTAACTACCAACAAGGGGTTTGACCAAGGAAAACCCCCATTCACTAAAAAATAACAAGTTTTTCCCTTCTTGCATATTTGTGATTATAGATTTAGGCTGAATAGTTGAGGATCATTTGGAGTGAAAAGTTGTCAAGTTGCAAAGTTGCATTACAAAGTTGTCATCCTCATGGAAACTCACATACAAGCTAAATCTCAAATTTTTAGAACCTAAGATTAGAAAAGAAGTGCATACATCAACCCTCAAGACCACATTCAAAAAGTTCAAAAATTCCATAAGGGACTAGGTCGCCACCTAGGGTGTTTTAGTCCTAAAAATATTTTTCAGAAATTCATTAAGATCCTCAATTGGCATCCAAAGATTTTGCATGTACCCCAGAAAATAGCAGTGGGACTAAGACCACAGTAAGGATGTCTTTGTCCTCCATATCACTTTTTGACAACTTCTTTGCATTTCTAGAATCCTCACAACATTTGCAAACTTCCTAGGTACATACATCCTAGCTCCCTATTGCATAATTACATCATTTGTATCTCTCATTTAGATTGCATAACTAGGTTTTGTGAGTTCAATATTCACTTATCTTTTTGCACCATTTTCGTGGTGATGAACCCCTAAAAGTTTAAAGAACCCCATCCTCAGTCCTCCTCATTGAGAATTGACTCACCTTGAGAGGTTGATAGTCAATCCAATTTAGAATCCTAGGACATTTTTGAGTGATTAGTGGAGAAAATGGTGACATCATACATTAATCCCTTCATAGCAATGAGATCTGAAAAAGAACTAGGCTAGTGAAGGGTGGCTTACACCCTTGTCCATGTAAATCAATCTCAAATTTTCAACACAGGTTCCTCTTTATGTCTAAATATCATATCTAAAGTTTTTTTGTAACATTAAATTCATTCGTTTGCAATAAATTATATTTTTATGTCCATTAGGCTTGTTGATAGATAAATCAAATTTATCATGCAAAATAAATCAAATAAAGTGTTGAAGAATGAAGTGTGTAAAATTAGTAGTTTGAGCTAAATTAGGAGTTGTATCTTCAACATATAGTAGATGAATTGTAAGTAGTTAAATATTTGGTAGTGAGGCATACTTTTTAATATCTTTTCTAATTCTAAAATGACTGATCTTACTTGGGCAATGAGTCTTCCTATTTTCTAGGCATTTAGTCCTTCAAGTAGTGATCCCTTTAGGCAGTGGGCCTCCTATAATTAGTTGTAATTGGTTATGATATATTGTGAGATATTCTACATCATGGTTTCTACCTTTCAAGGGTTTTCCATATAAATCTAGTGTCAATATGTTGATTTTTGTGGTGCATGCTTTAATTATTCTTTTATTTTTTACAAGTTAATTGAGATTCTTTGAATACTGTTTTAAGTTAATGAATTTTAGGGAATACTAATTCACCCCCTCTTTGTATTATAGGTGTTCAAAAAATTTTATCAGAGCAAGGTTCCTTCAATTTTCTTAACCTCTAAGGTAGATCTTGGAGGTTGAAGACATGGAAAATATGAAATATCCCATCCCTTGAAAAGAAATTATAATGGAAAGGTTTATTGAAGAATTTTGTGAAGTTGATATGGAAGGAGAACTCAAATATACTTATGGTGACCTAGATAAAGAATAATGTGAGAATAGAGATTTGACATAAAATGTTAAGGAATTATATGAGTGCATAAAAACTTTAAGGAATCAATTTCAAAATGCTAAAGAGAAACTCAAGGAAATAATTGAGCAACTCAAATAATCAAATGAGATAATCACTAGTTGAAAGTGAAAGTTCAAGAGGGAAAAGGAGTTGAAGAATTCTTGAATCCCAAGCGGAACAACATGTATACAAAATGTTGAAAGCTTGAAGAGTAGATAAGGGTTTGAAAAAGGAGAAATCTCAACGGAAAATCAAACTCCAAACAAGGTTGAAAATGAGAATAATGAACAATGGAATACTTGAGATAAGAAGATTAATATCAAACATGTCTAGAACTAGAAGAAACAATTTTAGAGAACTCTCAGATAACTAGCTACACCAAGGTATCCATTATTTAAAGGTCACTACTATTTTAGTTACAAATTTGGATGTAGAGATGTACAATCTAAAAGGAGGATTAACATTATTTTTTCAATTATTTTCTAGTCAATGTTATGCATGCAATCAATTTTTCATAAGGCTATTGAATGCAAAAAATAGATGATTAATGGTTACGATAATGGTATAATGCCTCAAACATTCCTTGGTTACTGTTACTCATGCAATGGGTTTGGACACAATGCTTCAAAATGTAAATCTAAAATGGAAAGACGTAAATATTCAGCACAACAAGGTATCTTATGCAGTACATGTAATAAAATAGGACACATACCTAAGTTTTATAGAGGAAAGAATGGGTATGTGCAGGATCATGATGGGCCAAAAAGTTGCAATATGATGGGTATGTGGTTGATGACTTTTTTTTACCCAAAATTGATGAAACGAAAAGGGTTTTTCAAGGAGATTCTCAGCTTTCCACCAATATAGATTATTCTTTACTTTTAATTTAATAAGTAATTATTATTTATTTTCTATTCGGATTACGACTAAAGTCCTGATTGATAG
>VDFB02130594.1:0-29331 GCA_007258455.2 Sequoia sempervirens
GAGAGAGAGAGAGAGAGAGAGAGAGAGAGGGGGGGGTAGTTCTTGAGCTCAAGGGAGAGAGTTAGATAAAGGGATGGAGAGAGAGAGAGAGATGATACAACTTGCTGATTATTGAAATTTGACCTCTTGATTACTGAAATTTGACATGCTGATTATTGAAATTTGACTAAGTGTACAAAAAATTATAAGATGTTCCAAAAACTAAAATTTGCATTATAACTTAGAGAGATCTGAAACCACTCTCAAAAATCCTAAAACTATATACATGAAATATAACTTAAAGCATAAGAAAGTAAATGTTCATATGTAAACGCCAACTTATACAAAAAATGAAAGAGTTCACAAAAATGCATTCCAAAAAAAAAAAAAAATTCACAAAAATGCATTCTAAAAAGTCATGCAATTTGGCGCTCACCAAATGGGTTGCATTGGGAAATACCAGCCCAAAGGGTTGGATTTTTCCTTGGGCATCCAACTGAAAGGGTTGGACAACCATTTCATGTCAAGGACGTGATTTTTTGAAAGGGTAACAAAATTTCACATATTTTTTGTCGGGCTAACCATTAGGTTTACACATCTTTCAATGCAAGTTTGTTAAAAAACTGTGATGATATTAGGCTCTCTCTTACCTATACAACCTTATAATTTTTTTAACATTTTGATTATGTTAAGGCTTTCATCCATAACTTCTCTTTTTAGTGTGTTCTTTTTTTGTCAAAAATGAACATGTGCTAGTTTTAGTATAGATTTTTACTCGTTCATCAAATTTTGAAACAATTTACATTTTTTAAAATAGACTCCATTCTACATGTAATGAAAAAAATGATTTTTGATTAGTTTTCAATTATTTTATGGGGGAGCATGCTCAAATTTCAGCTTTTCAAGATGTGTCCACTTCAAAAATTCATAAAATATTATATTCATTAAAAAATTATCTAAAAGAACTGGTATAAACTACATGGTGTTAGCTAATTTCTCACTTTTCATAGTTTTGAAATTCTAAGAAAACGTTAACGAAAAAGGGAGGGGCCCATAGATGCTATGATATTTTTTGATAAAAACATACCAAATTTTGGCTCTGAAACCTGTAATCTTCATTATTTTCAAAATAAATTAGTGTATAGGCATGAATTTGCACCCCTTGCACAAATTCCCCTTTTGTACATGCTTAGCTTAGAAAACCAAATCCAAAGGAAAAATTCCACATCAGTAGGTTGCCTTCATTCTACTTGACATCTATTTTTGTGTCGGTAGAAGAATAATTGTCAGGGACGCCTGCGTAACATGCAAACGTCCATGTGGCACACTTACATCCCTGATGGATTCCTGCATTTGAAGTTGGCAGAGGCATTACAATTCCTATTGGGAACGATTTGTAACATCCCTCTTCGACCAACTGACCAGAAGATTCCTTATTCTTGCTTATTCTTCCTTCAAATGGATCCATTCTCACTTCATTTCATCCTCTTGCATTCTCTAAGCATTCTAGCAATCTTCTACACAATCCTCTTACATTCTCTGATCATTCTAGCAATCTTCTACATAATCCTTCTTGCATTCTCAAGCATTCTTCACTTCAAGCAACACTTTTCCACTTCATAGAGAAAGTGTGGAACAAGCCATTGCAGTAGGGGCTTGAGGTTTTGCAACACCTCCCTTCATCATAGTTGAGGCTGTGGTGACTGTTCAAGTCCTCTTTTTCTCCTCCATTAGCTAGTGAGCTCTTGGTGGAGGTGGTAAGCATTTTCACTCTTCTCCTCTACGATTTGGTTGAGTAGCACTTTACTATTTTGTAGTGTTTATTATGTTCTCTACTTTCTTTTCTCCTTTATCATACATTTCTATATCGTTGCTATCTTGTCTATCTGCGGAGGTGGAAACACCAAAATGGGGGTCTGACTGAGGCAGGCCCCTATAAAACCCCCAACAATTTTCCCTCTTTCTTGTGTGTAGGTGGATATGCATTTAGAGCTAGCTAGCAAACAAGCTCTTTTGTGAGATTATCTTCATCACCTTAGCTTTAATATATTTTCTTTATCATATTCATGTGTATCTTTCCTATTTCATAGTTCTATTTTGTTCTCCTAAGAAATAACCAGCTAGGCTGTTAGCTAGTTTTTTGGTGGTTCTGACTATATTTTCAGTCCTATGGTTGTATGGACACCAACACACCTAAGAGATGCCAACATGTCGCACTGTCATCTTGAAACCATGCTTCCATCCTCGAGCAGAGAGCTACTTGAGGTATAGTGTTGAACCCGAAAACTGGCTCGCCTAGCCCCATTCTCGATTTCGGGTATGTAGAGTGATTGAAGGACCTTATAGTCCTCATCATTCTCATCCCTCATTTCAAGACACCCTTTTAGAGTGAGGTAATCTAGGGAAGCTTTCTACTCTTGGCTCCCTGTGACCTTGGGCCTTGAACATGGTTGGTGCCCCTCTCTTACATTTTTGGTGAACTTGACATGAACCATTTTGGTTCTATTTTGTGATAGTAAGAGTGCCTTTCCTCATATTCTAGGAGTGTTGTAGGTGTGATTTTTGTGATACCTTCGCCTTACAATCCAATGTGTGACCCCTAGTAGGCGTAGTTGGAATGTTCTAAAAGTGTTGCATAATGAAACCTTAATTGGGTCACCGTCTTTCCTTGCAACCTTTAGAGGGTCTTGAGAGAGTGTCATTCATTGCATGCGATGGCATCTTTTCTGCATCAACCTATCCCCTCTGCGCAACCTGTGAGCAGTGATACTGGTATAACCTTCACCTCATAGGACCTATTGATGGGTTTTAATAGGGAACCATCTCCTCTCTACATCCCTACGTGAATCAATGGAAACATCGTAGCAGGTGTTCTTGTTGATCTGACGTCTCAAGTAAACATCCTAACTAAGGAGATCATGTTAATCAAATTTTTGCATAAAGATGGATACAATGAACCTATAAGCACCATCCGTATGCATAAAAAACTTTCCGTACCCCTTTTGGGTAGTATTGTCTTGTCAGTTTTGGTTGGACCTAAATCAGTGAAGCTTTTGTTTGACATAATCCCTAGATCTGAACTCTTTAGAGTGAAGATGGGTATCCCTTGGTTAGTAGCTATGAATGCGGTGCCCTCAGTCATGCATAAATGTTTAAAATTTATCCATGAGGGTTCCATGAATGTAATTCATGACATCAGTTATAAACTGATAGTTTCCCATGATAGTTACTCTTGGCATGCACCTGTTGGTCCTCTCCCACCTAGGAAGGACCTCCTGTACCGAAGGTAATAAAATTATAAGAAAGGATGTATAAAGCTGAAAGTGAGATATCCTCCATCATCTTATGTTGTTTCACATAGGGCTTGTTTAAAAGCTAACAGTGATGCCACCAAGGCACATAGAAGGGAAGAAGAGAAGCGGTCTTGAGATCCTCCTTCTTCCTCTTCCACTATTCAGCCTTATGCTTCCTCTTGCCCTATTATGGTGCCATCTAATTCTATTTTGCATTTGTGAGAGAATTCTATGGTGCCTGCTTGGAAAAAATCCAAGCATCATGTGTTCGAACTTCCTGTTCTACCCACGAAGCTTAGGCCCATTTGGTGTAGTAGGAAGAAAGCTTCCCATGGGGAGTCCTCTTTGTCCCGACCTTTGTGGCCTCCTACTGCTTCTGCTCCCAAATCAGTAAATGGGAAGAGGCCTGCTGTTGAGGCATTAGAGAAAACTTCCCCCACTGTTTCTCAACCTACTCCTCTTGCTCCAATTTAGGAGCCAGTCTCTCCACTGGAAACAATTATAGTGGACTCTCCCATGGATTACCAGGAGCCTTTTGTTCCTTTGCAACCTCCATCCTCTAGTTTGAAGAGTCACATAACCACCTTGCGCATGAGCGCAAGTTCCGGTGAAAGGTTCTTGTGGATGAGTAGGCCATCTTGTAGAGGAAGGGAGAGGAGATGACTACCCCTATATGAGGGCCTCTTGCTGCATTCTCCTCTTTCCCCCCCTCTACTTTCATTCAATCAAGCTCTGCATCACTTCTAGCTTCCACTGTGAGTGTGAATGTTCCTGAGCCCAAAATGGTGCAGGTGTTCATCACTCCTTCCATGGAGCTGCCTTTGTTGATGCCTCTTCCATATGTCCTACCTTTCCTAAAACCCATAGATATGACGAACACTTTGGTGGTATCTACTGTAGTTTTCTCTTCCTACTCTTCCTCTACACCGCTTTCCTCATCTGTGGGGAGTTCACATCCCCCAATAGAGAAAAAGGTGGAGATTTGTCCTTCCGATAATGAAGGATGTAAGAGGAGTCCACCTTCCTCGAAAGGTGGTCATGTGTTGACTTGTTATATCTTAGTAACGAAACCAGTCCCGACTTCCCCTGAGTTCATCACTACTCCCAATCGTTCAGCGAGCCTAGCGGTGAATCTTGGGTGCAATATTCTCCATTTGTTGAGGTGAAACATGGCACTCCTATAAAGTGCATGTTTAACTCTTTGGATGAATTTTTGGCCTTGTCAGCAATTTCTACAAAATTGGTGACCTTAGTTGCACAAGAGCTTAGTGAAGGAGACCTTGTGGGGCCCTCTTCCTTTTCCCTTGTTTTGGGAGGGTTAGATGCTCCTCCTCTTCAAATTCCACCACAATAGGCTCATCCTCCTTCCCCTTATGATGATCTAGAGTGGGAAGCAGATGACCTCTTGGTCGATTAGTGTTAGGGGGAGGCCCCTTCTTTATCTTTAGATTAGATTTGTGTGTGTTGTGATGTGTTCCCCTATGATCATGCTATGTGTGCCTAGATGACCCTTGTCACCCTTGTTGGTGCTTAGATACAGGCATGGTTTTTGTATCGTAAACCATCTTCTATGTGTATCATCATTCTTCCATGTTTTTGATTGATTTTCAACAAAATTAGGGATGATGCAAAGTGTTGGGGGAATTTCTGGATTCCCTTCCATGTTGAACCAATTTTTTATTTTTACTTTTTCTTCTTGTGCATTCCTCACATGGTCTAATATAGTAGGGGGTTGATGACAGTTCATTTTATATAATATTATTATACTTATATATATTTATGAGCAGATCTAACCCCAAAATATCAAGCTACCCCTGTGCCCTATGCTTATGTTCATTTCTCTTTTTCTCTTATCTAATATTTCTCTCTTCTTTTCTTGAGTTGTCCCTCTCATGTGTGACAATGCCACTTCTATGATACTTCGATTTTAAGAAAATGCATTTGTTGCCAATGAATATTTTTTTGAGAATCTTCACAAACTTCTTTTCAAAGAATCGTATTCTCGACTTGAAACCCTAACGGGAACATGATTCCTTCATCACAAGTTCATAAAGAAAGAGCTTGAGAACCTTTCCTTCAAGGTGGAAGCAACTTTGATCTTCCCCTCATGAGGGGGAATTTTCTTCCTTTCGAATTACTTGATGAAGTGGACATTTTTTAAAAGGATTCCTTGATGATGAATCAATTTGAGAAAGAAACATATCTTTCATACTTTCAAACAATGCATCCCTTGAGTGGATCCCTTATTTATGCAGGGTTCTCGAGGGATCCCTTTTGAAAGTTTCCCAAATTTTTGATGATCTTCCTGACTATTTTCTTATTTTACTATGTGGCTTCCTTCTAACATGTTCTATCTGTGGGTAGATATGTCACTTTATAGGTGCGCTTGTGAAGCTGCTTTTCGACTCTGTGGAGTACCTTTCTTTGGGTTTCCTCCATGTGAGATATCTTGGGGGATACATACCTATAGGTTTGCAGGTTTGTAGGGTGCTTCTTATGAGCTTCCTCCATGTGAGAGATCTTGGGGGTGGCTCCCCTGTAGGTCTACGAGTCTATAAGGAACTTTCATTGGGTATCCTTCATGTGAGAGATCTTGGAGGACACCTTCCTTGTAGGTCTATGGGTCTATAAGGTTCTTTCTTAGCTTCCTCCATGTGAGAGATCTTGGGGGATGCTTCCTTGTAGGTTTGTGGGTTTGTAAGGCATTTTTCTGGGTTTCCTTCATGTGAGAGATCTTGGAGGACACCTTCCTTGCAGGTTTGCAGGCCTGTGAGGCACTTACTTCTCAAGGATTCCTTCATGTGAGAGATCTTGGGGGTTGCCTCCTTGCAGGTTTATGGGCTTGTAAGACGATTTCAATCTACTGCTTCATAGTTCAGTGGGTCTATGAAGTCCTTTACTTGTCCTGTACTCTCGAGTTCACTAGATCACGGTCTGCTTCCTCAATGGTTCATGTATAAATTTCTAACCCTATTCACTCCTTTATCTACTTTACTGAAGCACTCATCAGTATTCATGCTCACTAAAGTGGGGGAAAAATGTATAGGTGTGAATTTGCACCCTTGTGCAAATTCCCCTTTTGTACATCCTCACCTTAGAAAACCAAATCCGAAGGAGAAATTCCACATTAGTAGGTTGCCTTCATTCCACTTGGTATCTAATTTTTGTGTCAGTAGAAGAATAACTGTTAGGGATGCCCATGTGGCACGTAGAAGTCCACATGACACGCTTATGTCCCTCATGAATTCCTGCATTTGAAGTTGGTAGAGGCGTTACACTTCCTATTGGGAATTATTTTTAACATCCCTCTTTGACCAACCGACCTGAAGATGCCTTATTTTTACTCATTCTTCCTTCAAATGGATCCATTCTCACTTCATTTCATCATCTTGCATTCTCTAAGCATTTTATCAATCTTCTACATGATCCTCTTGCATTCTCTAAGCATTCTAGAAATCTTCTACACAATCCTTTTTGCATTCTCAAGCATTCTTCACTTCAAACAAAACTTTGGTACTCCATGGCAGTAGCAACAACACTCCATCAATTCTATAGAGCAAGTGTGGAACAAGCCATTGAAGCAGGGGCTTGAGGTTTTGCAATACCTCCCTTCATCACAGTTGAGGTTGTGGTGACTATTCAAGTCCTTTTTTTCTCCTCCATTAGCTAGTGAGCTCTTGGTGGAGGTGGTAAGCATTTTTACTCCTCTCCTCTACGATTTGGTTGAGTAGCACTTTACTATTTCATAGTGTTTATTTTTTTCTCTACTTTCTTTTCTCCTTTATCATACATTTCTCTATCATTGCTATATTGGCTGTCCATGGAGGTGGAAACACCAAAACAAGGGTCTGACTAATTTAGGCCCCTATATAGCCCCCAACAATTTTCCCTCTTTCTTGTGCGTAGGTGGAAATGCATTTGGAGCTAGTAGGTGAACAGGCTCTTTTGCAAGATTATCTTCATCACCTTAGCTTTAATATATTTTCTTTATCATATTTTTTTGTATCTTTCCTATTTCATAGTCCTGTTTTGTTTCCCTAAGAAATAACTACCTAGGCTGTTAGCTCATTTTCTGGTGGTTCTTACTATATTTTTGGTCCTCTGGTCGTATGGATGCCAGCGCACCTGAGAGATACCAGTGTGTTGTACTATCATCCTGGAACTGAACTTCCATCCTCGAATAGAGAGCTATCTAAGGTATAGTGTTGAACCCAAAAACTGGCTCACTTAGCCCCATTCTGAATTTTGGTTTCACAGATTGATTGAAGGACCTTATAGTCCTCATCATTCTCATCCCTCATTTGAAGACACCCTTTTAGAGTGAGGTAAGTTAGGGTATCCTTCCGCTCTTGGCTCTCCATGACCTAGGGCCTTGAACATGGTTGGTCGCCTCTCTTACAATTAGTATCTTAGAAAGTAGATTCAAAGTACTACAACTCTTGTTCTTGTTGCATCTTCAAATTTTGAGCATAGCTATCTTCATTTTATTGTGAACATTAGACTTTGCTGATTTCAGAAAAAGTGGCATCTTAAGAGCCATTTTTATGTCACAACTTGGTGCACTTACCCAGTTTTTCATTTGGATTACTTCATTGGTAAAATGGGTTGGTGATTTTTAAAGTGTATGGTGGAAGTTGAGTGTTTACCAAAGGTATATATACCTAGGTTGAATATGAGTGTCATTAGGTGGTTGTATTAAGGAATTAGTTTATTTTGGAATAGTGTTAGAACTTGTTCCTCCCAAGTTCTATGATGAGGTGGTGTTGGTGATGTCTTGAATGAGTGTGGTATCAAAGGTAGATGGTAAATTGGAACCTTGTTGTACTAATGATAGGAAATATTGGTCATGATTTTCTATGATAATGACATCCACAAGTTTCATGGCATTAGCGTCTTGCTATGCTTTTGTGAATTCTTTAGGTGTTATGTATTTAATTATGTTGGGTGTAGTCTTAGGAATAGATGGTGGTGTTTCAAACCCTCTTGATACTAGTAATTGTGAGGACTCTCCTTATGTTTCTTGGAACAGATCTATGCTTATAGGAGCCATATTAGGATTTGGTTGATGTTACATCTTTTTCTTAGTATGAGACCTAGTTTCAATTGACATATGATAGATTTTGAGGCCTTTTGAATTTAAGAAGTTTGATAAGTGAGGATGTAGGACTAAGAAAGGTCCAAAAGTTTGTCTAGATCTTAGATGATAATTTGGATTTTATTTAATATGTTGAATTTGATTTAGACTAATGAGTTCAAATTAATGGATAAGGGGGGTGAAATATATCAACTTATAAGTAGATAAATTCCTAAGCTAATTTATAATATTGATAGGGTAATTTGACCCTTTACTTGAAGAAGACAAAATTGTAAGAAAAAAGGAAAAAATAGAGATAAATGGGTGTAAGATCTATCTATAATGTAGGAGCCAATTTTGGTAGATAATGGATTTCTAATTATGGACGGGTGATTGTATTTATATAAATACAAAATTATTTTTGATTTTTTTGGTATCTGGCTTGAGCCTATTCTTGAGTTTTTTGATGGATGTGATGGAAGGATGAAATGGTGATAGGATAATAGTAGAAAATAATTAATATAATAAGTCTCTAGTTTGTTTGTGTAAGCTATTAGATTTTAGGTCTATTTGTGCACATGTTTGTTTATGATGTGTAAATATTTTAGAATAGTATGTTTAGTGACAATCAAAATCAATTGTGCCAATTGACATATCAATTGAGCTATAGGTTGGATCAATTATAGATAATCAATTACAGAAATTTGTGAAAATTTCTCAATTTAGGATTATAGTTTTATTTTGAAAAAGTCAATTGTATAATTTGAAGATCAGTTACACATTTTACAAGATCAATTATGTAGTTTAAAGGATCAAATTTGTGTAATATGATGGTTCAATTATGCTATAGGATGAATCAAATGCATCATTTTAGGTGAAAAATGTGTTTTCAAAGTATGTTGTGTAAGATCAGTTGCATAGAAGGATGAACAATTGTGATAGAGAATGATAAGTTATGAGTTTTGATAGATAAATTATGCTATTTTACAGATTTTTTGTAAAATTTATCAATTTTTGAGACTTTTCGAAAGAATAGTAATAATCACTCAGGAAGATAGAATGGTTGTTTGGTATTTCTAGGGTAATAGTCTAAAAATTTTCACTAGTCTTGTACAAGAAAGACATTCCAAGCATGATATACAACCTATGCTATTTATTCAAGGTGTATCTCACTAGTGGAGGCCCAAGCAATAAAATATTCTAGGATTATGCTTAATCACACTCCAGTTTCAGAGGGGGATAGCTAAGTCTCCAATGGCACAAGGGATCACCTTCCTCCTTCCCTTGAAGGATTTTTACACCCTTAAAAGAATTCTATCTCATCCTAGGACAACACATGTTGGGTAGTTTCATGCATGATACTATACATTGCACCCCACTAAATTAATGACCGATGTTATTAGGCTTCTAATAATAAGGTTTTTAGTGGTGTCTATGAATATTGAGCCTATTTGTAGTGCTCAAGATTGGAGGTCTCACCCGCTCTTCTCATCTAACAAGTCTCGATAGATTGAAGGTCTTACAACTTGGCTCGAATGATGTTGGCCACACCTTGGGATACAAATTTTGTTCTCCCCCCTTTCTATACCACACCAGAAAATGTGGTTGAGGTTTCCCTTGGGGTGATGAAGTCCCCAAGTAGCCCTCCTACTAAATTAAAAAAATAATATGCTATTGTTTCTAATCCTCAGGTTTGCACTAGGTGTAAGAGGAAAGTATACACAAATAACAATCCTTGGGTAAAAAACATGACAAATATGTGGACTCAAAGATGTTTTCGGTCCCCAGGCTTGCACTAGGTGCAAGGGGGGAGCATAAACATCAATGAATCCTCTAAAAATGATAAAAAAATTATTTCCTTTAGAAAGTTGTTAAGTGTGACCTATCTAATAAAAATGAAGACAATAAAATCCTACAAAAAATTTGTTAGTAGTTTTAGTTTTATATTGTCTTTTCTGAGTGAAAGCGACAACTGCACAACTAAAATTAGTAACCAAAAAGAAAACAAAAAAAATATAGATCATATGCACAACCAAATGGATCAATCATAAAGATAAAGCTGGATCAAATGTATAAAAGAAAAAATCAAATATGTGAAATCAAAGAAAAATGGATTAGAAAACATAGAGGTATTGAATCATATACCTGATCAATTATACCATTTACTTGATTGTTTGTGTTGTTTTCTTAATCAAATACATAGTTTCCCAAGTCAATTACATAATTGGTTCAATCAATTGTGCATTTTCCCAAAAAATTGCACCGATCTATGAAAAAGATAAATATTTTTCAAAAATAGGAATGATAGACCCTAATAGAATAATCAATTGGAATTTTTAGGGTTAGAAACCTAAAAAATAGAATCATAAATAAGTAGAGAAACAATCAAGATTGAGAGAAAGGATGAAATATAAGTAAATCAATTAAACTTCTATCTTTGCAATTTTAGAATCAAATGCACTATTTTGAGGACCAATTGTGCCATTTCTTGAGTCAAAATTGCTAAGGCACAGGTTAGATGTGTCGAAAGCATGACAATTCCTACATATTCCACATAATTAGATGTGCCTTTACATAAAAAAATATAAAAATAGTGAAAACATGTAAAGATATTTTTTTTTATCATGACCAAGTGAAACACAAATTTGATGTATTAGATCCTCAAGTGGTGGATGCTAACAAATAATGTCCTACAAATTATGAATATGCCAAATATCTCTTTTCAATCAAAATTGTCTCTCTTATATGATGAACAAACATTTTCATCATTTCAATATCATAGAACTTTAAAAATTATATACAATACCTACATAATTAACATAACCCTTTCCTTTTAAAAGCCTCATGAAAGTCAGAAGTATAGATTATAAATCATATATTTCTTCTCAAGTTCTTATTTCTTAGACCAAATCCCCAATACCTAAGAAAAAATATTAATATAATTACCCTCTACCCCTAATACCTAGTGATGCACATCTAAATTTAATTCTATGGTCTAGCTAATCCTTATTATCATGTCCTAGAGAATCTTAATTTGTATAGAACATTACTGGTTTGGAAGGAAAAATTAAAATTAGTTTGCTAAGGTTTAATTAACTCCTTTTGGGAGGAAAATTGTATTGCCATTATTTATTAAGTAGATGAGGGTTTTTTTGTGTGTATGAATTCTAGATATATTTTCCTTAATGAAGACTTTTTGAGGAGAACTAAATGTGACTTCGATACCATTTGGAAGTAGGTATGTAGGTAATGCTTGGATGAAGGATGCCCTTTTGACCCAAGTCTATAGGGAGGGTTTAGCAAAAACTTCCAAGGTTTGAGGTTGTTCCTAACCTTGCTCAACCTTTTGTCTTGAGTATGTTTCAGTTTGAGGGTAACATTTGTATTAAAGATGATTGTGAATGAGTTAAGTAAACTTGATAACTTGTATCTAATAATGATATAAAATTAGGCTAAGAGGATCTAATTGGGTGACACATGGATATTCTTATTGGTTACAAATGGTCTAATTGTTGTAACTATGTGCTTAATTTTGGGTGGAGCTTAGGATGGAGTTCCTTAGCATTGTCTATACCACATGTAGAAAAAAATTATAAGTATTACTATATAAGGTTGGATATTTTTTCCCTTGTCTCTGTTTAATAAAGAGTGTGTCTCTAAATAGCGTGTTTTGAATTATAATTTCAATTGAGTGGATCTGATTACTCTATAAATTGACATTTATTTGTGTGTGTTTCAAGTAGAGTCCATCTCATGTGGGTTCAATGTGATTTTTATGTCTTTGTAAAATTTAACACCAAACCTATAAGACTCTATCTATAAGCTCATATCTCACTTAATGTGACATATATATCTACATTTACTTGACTAGTACTTGTGAACCCCTATGATGATTAGATTATGTGTATACGACTATAAGACTCCCACATGTTAGAGCTTAGTTTGATACTAAAGCAGTTAGTTGGATATCACTATTACCATATAGATGACAATGCCAAGAGAGCTATCTTGATGCAGGGGCATCATAATTTTTTCAATTTTTCAATTATTCCCCCACTGCCACTATATTGAACCATTAAGTTTTACATTTTATTCAATTGTCAATTCAAACCCTTTTATCTAAAATGACTAGTCTTTAATTGATCACATCTACTTTGTTAACCCTAGATACAATAAGTGAATGGCGATTTTATTCTCTAATAAAGATACAATGGGTAAATGCAAATGGCCTTAGATCTCAGGTAATAAGTTTGACAGAAAACACATATGAACCGTGAAACAGCACTAAGTTGTGGAGAACCAAAGAAAACAAAAGTGGAAGAGTCAAAAGTTGTAGGGCAAAAGGAGAACATTTAATTCTTACCATTCGTCCAAAGAAGAGAATAATTAAAAGCAAAAACATGAGCACCGAAAGTTAAAAGACGAGCACAAAACTTTTAGACGGATTGAATCTTATCTTCCTTCTGTCCACACATTCCATCTTTGCATCTCATATTTAATACTTGAAGATGGGTAAGCCAGGAATCAAGAAGTCTCTGAAGGAATGTTGAGCATTAAAGAATGCGTAGTGAAGATAAAGCTTTAGTGGGCATCTCTGCCTTTATTGTATTCGTTGCATGGGATATATGGAAGGCCTGCAGAGCGAGAGCTCATTCGATTCCAGCAATGTCTCTGGTTCTCAGTGCTTTGCTCATATTGCCAAGACTGTTGGGTACCTTGATATTCAAGGCGTGAGATTTTACAGTCAAATACCAAGAATGGCACTTGCAACCATTGAATGTTAGTTAGCTGGAATTCTGAATGAGAAATGTTCAGGGTGTGAATTCATAGGTTATGAAGACTACACTCAGGTTGAAACAATCTTGTAGCTTACTTCATTCAATCTGGTTATGTTAGAATCAATGCCATGCTTTAAATGGTAAATTCAACCGCGATATTGCTGATCACTTCATTTAAACAGCAGATATCTGCTTGATGAGTGTTGAAGGAGATGCCGTAATTGATATACTAGTTATGTTGATGTTATCAAGTAGTTAAAACAGGATCTTCATGGTTTGGGAGGAGTAATTTTCGTTTTCTATTTATTCATGTTCGGAGGTGAAACATTATATTCAAACCTCAAGTGTTTGAATGGTTAAATAATAATAGTATTGATGAATGATTGTATTATTTTATTGGTCAAAATTTATTTTCAAAGGTTGAATTAAATAATGTTTAAGAATTGTTTTATTTTTTCCTGCTCATTTTCATTAAAGGTTCATAAATTAATTTGTTTTCTCTCGTTCATGTTCATTGAAAAAGAGTTCATAATTCATACTTTATTTTACACAAATTCATATGTTTAACTATGCCAATGTGACAAAAAAGAATGCTATTATGATGGCCAGGGTAAAAGAAATATATAACTCGTAGGGCTAGGCTTTGTTCATGGTTTGAAAACTTACATTTTAGATTGGACATGGGATCAAATCTTATGAACAAAAGTGTGGATGTTATGTGTCACACTTTTTAGAATTTGAGTTTCATTCTTGTGTATTTTTATCTTGATTTTTCTAAAAAGCTTTTGTAATAAGTCTATTAATTGCTTTAATACTCTACAAATTCATTTAGTGTGGAACAATTATTCAATACCTTGCTTGATTACTAAAAACATAGCATCAAGAGTCATTTCATTGAAAAACTTACAACTTTCAATCTAATTTGTGTGCATAAGCTTCTACAATAGATTACACAATGCATATAAATGCACACCCCATGAGATGACTTGAATCATCACTTCCATATTCAACATGGGCCATTCACTCTAGAAGGTAGGGAGATATCTACAAATTAAATGCTTTCATTTACATAGACTTGTTTATGATTGTTAAGTGAGATTTTTTTGTATGTTTTTTACTTATATAATGCTTAGGATCATTCCCCATGATCCATCTCTATTTTCTAATTGTAATGATTTCCCCATTCCCTTTGCTCCCCCCGCCATTTAACCAACCAATCATTATCAAAAGGATAACCAACTCTTTGCTTTGAATCCAAATCATAGTTTCATTATTAATATAAAGATAATCACTTTCCTCCAAAAGGTTATTTATTATTGGAGGAGGAACAAAAAGTATCCCCTCTTCTCCTCTAATTTGATTCACTTGTTAATAATAGATAGGTAGGTTTCTCCCTATGTGGCATGCACTTATTCATTTTGATGATGGATCACATTGTGATCCCAAATTTTATGTAAATCAAACATACATATGAAAAATAAAAAAAACATTTCATAAACTGTTAGCATAATATAGGGGAAACCAAAACCTTAACTTAGTTTCTTATATAATTTCTTGTTCCTAATTCTACAATTTGACATAAAAACATGCTTTCCTTTTCTATTTCAACTATGTTAGTGGTATAAAACATGCTAAATTCAAATACGGCTTCCGGATATTAATATGATTGTAGTGGTGTTGATAATTGGGAAGTTAGTTTGTAAATAGAAAATTGAATCAACTAATGGTTCAAATGTTTTTATAGGGGCTGCAAATGTGAGTAATACTAATACTTATCATAAATAAATTTAATTGCATAAATTTTTTCCTTTTCACATTAATCTATATTTATTATACTCCCTTGCACCATGATAAATGTTGAGAATTGAATTGATTTTCTTGAAATTATTTTTTTGGAAAATATTTACTATATGTATATAAAGATGTATTTATGCTTATATTAAATTATCATATTATAACTCAAGATTAAATCAAATAAATTTTTGACATGAAACATCAAATAATAACCAAAATTGTTCCTCTATTCATAGGTTATGACATCATGTTTTCTAAGAATGCAAGGAATCATCAAATTATTTGTGAAATTCATAGAAGGAATGTAATCAAGTTAAATTATTGATATTTTATTCAAATAATATTACATAATCCTATTTTTCAAACATTATAATGCACCTATTGTTAAAGATAAATGATTTTTTGCAATTGGATATCAAACTATCTATTACATAGTATATAATTTTGAGATATTAGAGAATTAGAAAATAATGTTTTTGATACCATATCCTCCTCATTAGCTTATTATTGATGTAGTCATATCCATGTTTATATCTACAAATACCAAATACAAATATTTACCAAGGGCAAGCTTAAAGTAACTGCCATAATGAACATTGTCATTAAGAAGGTTTATGTACATTAGGTAAATAGTTATAAGTCTTCTTGCAACATAACCATGGTTCAACATTGTGCTTACTATTTCAAATCCTTATACTGTATATAAGGATTATTTTCTCTATAATAGTATCTATACTAAACTTTAGCTAAATTATTAATATAAATTTCTTAGATATACAATAATATAATGAATTGAATCAAACTGTCCATATAAAATACAAATTTAAAATGACCAAATTGAATAGAATAGGTCTATATATATCAATTGGTCAAAATAGATAATTTTATTCATACATTTAATTTAATTGATCACATAGGTCTATTCATTTATACATTTATTAATAACTAACTATAATGATTACATATATCTTCTTGAATAACTAAAACCTTAAAATGATCAAACATTGTTAAAATTCTCCAAACTTGAAGTGTAGATGCAACCTTCACATGAAGCTACCCTAAGGCTTCCAACTAGGTTTCATGTACTAAAATATTAGAAAATAATGGGATTTCATCCACTTATCTCTAGAACATAAGAGTTTACATCCTTAAATATAAAAGCTAACTACAAACTTGCTTGAAATAAGGTTATGGTTTGATGAAAATGGTGAAAGATTATTTAAAATGATGAATGTGTTCACCTTATATAGATGTTGAAGGCCTAACATGGTCCTGCATACATTGAGATAAATTGCATTAAAATTTTGGGTCATCAATTATATTTCTATTCAACTCTAATAACAAGTGAAATGCTTTGTTTGAATAGTTGAGGTTTGGTAAAATGAATACTTTCGGATGGGATTTTTGGGAAATGTATAAATTAAAGATGTAAAGGAAAGAGAGATCAAGGAAATATGAATTAGGTTGTTAATATGTTTTTTATTTTTCAGCATGTTGAAAAATTGCGTACCTTGAATTTCTCAAGTTGGGGGCTTGGGGAGTGAGAGATGTAAGGATGTGAGAATGTGATGGAATCAAAAGTTCCATGGGCCTATATAAAATAGGTATTAAAATATTTGGAGATAACAAATTTAGGAGAAAGTAATGATTTTTCTTTGGATTTACACAATTTTGTGGTAATATTGGTTGTAGGAAGGAGTAAGGATCTTCCTTAAATTAGAATATTAAGTTTATAGGGAAATAAAGGGTAATGTGGAAGTTGAGTTTTGTAGTTTTGTAAATGGTAAAGGAGAAATAACTTAGGGATTGGGGTTTTGGCATATCTATTATAATTAAGGATCAATGATTAGGGAAATGGTACCAAGGTAAAATAAATCTTGAGAATCCATAACTTGTAAGGGATAAAAAAAGTGGGGAAATAAGGAATGAAGCAAAGGCATAACAATATGAGAAATTATAAAACTCCATTTAATGCTTGGAAGTGCTTAGGTTCCATCATACTTAGGAAAAGGTATATATCAATTCCACCCTCCCCAAAATTTCTTTTCTTCAAGCAACAAAAAATTGGATGCTCCAATGTCTTTGGTCCATCCTAGGTAGCATCTTCCACAAGTATATTGTTCCAATGAACTAGATACATTGCAATTTTTCTTTTTCTCAACTTCTTCACCTTTTTTTCAATAACAAGAAGTTCCAATATAACAATTCCCTCATCATAAAAGGGTCATAACTCCATTGAGGGCATGAAATGTTGTTTAAGGGCCCTCTTGAGGAAATAAAAATAAAATTATTAATCTTAAAATTTTATAGAAATTTAAACTCATACAACTATACCAAATCTCCTTAAGATCACGTAAATCCCATAGAAGCATGCTTTGAGGTATTTAGAACCACTATTTTTATGGATATTTTACTTTAAGCATTTGATTTTAGGAAGAAAATATCTCCAACACTAAATTACCTCTCCATGTACTTTTAATATGCATATAAATTTTGTCAAATTTTAATTTATTGTATGTTATCTTTGAGTGATATCAATATTTCTTGGCTATGCCTCTCTAAGAAACTAGTTGTTGGCACTTTGATATTTGTGAACACTGAATCAACAAAGGTTAATGTATCATAGCAATATAATTCCTTGAGTGGATGCATAACAATAGACATATGATGGGTAGTGTTGTAGAAGTACTATTATCCAAGATATAGCCACTTAACCCAAGTTAATTATTAATCTAAAGAATACTTACCCAAGGAGCCTTCAACTAACTTATTCAATATTTTTGTCTTTCTATCTATTTTTATGATATATTTATCTAGAAGTGACTTTTTTACAATAAAAATAAAATAATTCCTATGAAAAGGAATTGAGATATATATTATCTATATCCATGTAACAATATTCTTAGGACTTCTATGTAGCCTAAACACCTTTATAAGTAATAAATCTCTTATTCAAATTATTTTAAATTATGGAGGAATTGAAGATAAGTGTGCATAATTAATGGTGGGTGCAAAAATATGGGAGACCAAAAAGTGGTCACCCCAATTTTTGGTCCCATCAAAGCCATTATGTGAGCATGTTATAACACACTCACATTATTGCTCATTGAAGAAATAACATGAGTTGGTTATTTCTTGTTTAAGAAATAAATAGAAAAAACCAAATTCCTCACTTTGCATTTCATAGTCATCTTGCAGCCTATAAACCCTCCAAAGAACATGCATGTTCCTATAGAGGTGATTTTGCATAGAGAAATCCATCAAATACTTTCAAAAATGTCATCAAGATGTCGAGGAGGTCAAAGTAGTAAAGTTTTTTAGGTTTTTAGTGTCAAATTTGTATTAAATAGGTAGATTGAATTTATTTTTAATTAGAATTTATTTATTTTTTGGGAATTGAAAATTCACCCCCAAATCTTGAAAATCCCACTTCACCTCATCATAAAATCCCTCCTAAAGAAACCTCAACAAACACCTCCTACAATTCCTTATCATCCTCTAGGAATACACAAAAACATACTAGGGAAATTTAAAAAAAAAAAAAAAAAAACTTGAGTTAACTGCAAGGTTGAGAGATTTTGTAGGAAAACTCCCATAGGACCACCCTTGCTCAATAATTTCAATCTATAATATCTCACATAGAATTAGTTAATTGGAAATCAATAGTTGGTTCAACAAGATGCAAGAACAAAGACAATTTTATGCAAACAAATTATCAGATAAGTTAAAGACAAAAATATTTTGAAATCAAACTTGCGTGCACTCTTCACTGACCCACAAATGAATGGAACCTTACACAATGCATACAAGAGGTGTTAGGTTAGAGATATGAATCTATAATTAAATGCAGATTTAATAAACAAAAGCGAGAAACTAAACATTCACAGAATAAATCATAACACAGAATTTAACGTGGTTCACCCAATCTGGGCTACATCCACCAAACCGCAGCCATCCAATACTTTTATTATCCAGTGGAAAAAAACCTCTTACAATCTTGCGAATAATGGCGTTTTCATCATCTTGAAATACCCATCGAACCCCTTTTACCAGAAGCTTGAAGCTTCCAGTTTTTCGGGTTCTACAAAATCAGTTCCTTTCATTGATTTTTCCCTTTTCCGGTGATCATTGAAAAGTAGGGAAAGAAAAATTGCACTGCGGGGCTGCAGCCCCCAGAACCCCAAGCTTTAGAACGCCCAGACGCCGGGGGCCAGCCAGCCGGGACCCCGACAGGCGGGGGCGAGGATGTCTGATATACCATGGGCTATCTGATTATAGCATGATCGGTTACCACATACCAATAAGGAGGTTCCCTATCCATTGGTTCCACCACCAAGGGATAAATATTTTTTTTGGGATAGGTGGTGGATGGTGTTTGACCATCCTCCATACAAATAACAATGAGGTACTACAATAATTTCTGAGGAGAATCTATTGTGAGTTTGTCCTCAATGAAATCCAAAATTATTTTAACATGTGAGATTTCCAAGGTAGAGGTGGGGGCTTCACAAAGGATAGAGTAGGGGAACATATTGACCCACACTGGGCAGTTAGACCACTCACTAGACCAAACTATGAGCATGTGACTATCCCTTTAGTTGTGGAGGAGGGTGTTGAGGTGGAGACCATAAATTCAATTAGCTCACTCATTTAGAGCCTTATATAGCATACTAGGCCTCTAGTATACGATGAGGTGGACGAGTCTTCCAGATGTCTAGTTCTACCTCATTTATGTCATTCTTATGGGTCACTCTATTTTTTATTATCTTAAGGATAATTAGGATGCATGTGCCCAAGATACATCTACAACAAATCATATGGTGATGGTAGAAGCTCTCTTGAGTGATACATTCAACTTTGATAATTAGATAAATGTTAATAATTTAATTTAATTTAATTTATTAAATTTCATTTTGAAATGCAAGATTAATTCAATTAGTTGAATGATTATAATGAAATTTTAGGGTCACAATGTTCACCTTACTTCCAGTGGTGCTCATCCTCCCTATTACACGAAGATGCCAAGTGTAGAGGTATGTAAGTATTAAATAATTATATATTACATGTGAATATTTGAACCTTATATGAATGGTATTCTTATAACTCACTTTCGATAGTGAATGTTAGAATTATGAAAAATGAGCCACATGATTAAATAATGAACAAAGAAACTTTCCACGCAAGAGAGCTGTAAAAAATAATATGCAATATTCCCAACAAGAAAAAGCTATAGAATGAACCTCAATAATCTTCAAGGAAAACAAGAGTCCTCAAAGGTTGAGAGTTCTATCAAAGGCATGATAATACAATGAGGGTTGAGTGATATATATGAGAAAGCCTAAATGATAAAGGGATTAGATCATGACAAGTGTCAACATCTCATGCAATGAGATAGAATTATCTAATAATAGCTCCCTAGTTAATATATAAAGTTACTCCTAAGTTTAGCTTAAGTGCATAAGTATAAATGGGTATGTTTAGGATCATCATAGAAAAAACATGCCCTTAAGTGGTGAAAAATTCAAAAAATTAGAGTTAGGCAACTTGACGTAAAAATTTGAATAAGTTATCTATATTATTTCAAAAATATGTAATAATAGAATCTGTAGCAAATTGAATGTAGTTTCTAAACTACTAGGTTTATTTAAAAAATCTATTTGGTGAAATTTAAAATTTCAATGCATTAGTACTTAAATTTTAGGGAAAAAATAAGGTGTATGTCGACCACCCTAACCACAATAAAATGATAATATTATTTTTTTTTATAAGATTTTAGATGAAGTAGATGACTCATGTTCAAATGTGATGCATATTTTTTTGTAATTATTTTCAAGTAAATAATTAATTATGAATTTTTAATACAAATTTTAAAAATATAAAAACTCATATGTCTAACCACCTTAACTCGGTCAAAACTTCATGAACTTTTTTTTTTTTTATGCTATAGTATTCGAAGCATAGAATGTGATGCATATTTCAGATTCAAAAAATGTGATATTGTTTGAAAAGTTATAAATGTTTTTCAATCAGCCTATCAATCATAACTTTTGTCATAATTCAAATAGAAAATGAATAATAATTATTTATTAAATTCAAAGTAAAGCATAATTTATATTGGTGGAAAACTAAGAATCTCCTTTAAAACCCTTTTCGTTTCATAAATTTTGGGTAAAAAAATTGTCGTTAGCTACATACCCTACACATACCCATCATATCGCCACTTTTTGGCCCATCATGATCCTACACATACCCAAATTATAAATTAATTAAAGATTAATTAATTATTAGCTAATGCATGATTACTATAACACCCCCCTTAAGATGAGCTTAGGGAGTGGCTAAAAAACCTAAAAGGAGAATACATGATGGGTCTTGGAAAACAAGGCTTGGTGATGTACTCGTGTACAAACAAAAGTTCTCTCACAACTAGAGAAAAGGAGAAAACCACATAGGAAAAAATCCTCTCCAAAAGAGAGAAAGGCGAATGAAGGACTGAAAAACCTCCAAATCAAGGTGTAGGAATAAGAAGCCTCCAACTAAAACAATGTCCCAAAAAAGAGGAACATGTAGAACACCATTGAAGCACAAAGAAGTTGTAGAAAATTGTCGAAAGATAATTGATATAGTGCTGAAATGAATAACCTCCAAAAATAGGAATGCAAGAGTGTCCATATGGTAAATTCTCCATCTCACTAAAATGTATGGGTAACCAACCACTTATGTACACTACATCTACCTAATACATAGGAACAAGAACTAGATACATAGATCACTCCAAAAAAAGAAACCAAGAAAGCATTAGCACCAACAATAGAAACCCCCTTATAATGTGGAAAAGGGAGAGCCAAGACAAGTACACTAAAACTATGTGAAACCCCGTTTTCTTGGGGAGTATAAGGAGTAATATTATGTTGAAAAATACCTCCATGATTATAAAACTCATCAAATTACTTGGAACAATATTCACCCCCATTGTCAAGTCTCAACACTTTTATTTTATAATCTGATTGCTTCTCAGCTAAGGCCTTAAACTCCTTAAACTTAGTGAAAACTTTAGATTTAGAATAACTAAAATAAATCCATGTATATCTTGAGACATCATTAATGAAAGACATAATATGGAGATTTACCCAAAGAGTTAGTATCCACTAGTCCACATAAATTCAAATAAATGATCTCTAATAATATCTTTTCCTTATTAGTTTCATTAGGAAATGAAGATATATTATGTTTACCAAACACACAATGCTCACAAAAAATATTTTTCCAATAGAATAATCAAAAATACCATCAACCAATTTTTTATTAAGAATGGTATTAAGACCTTTTTCACCAATGTGACCTAATCTATGGTGCCACAACATACATGCATTTTTCAGTGCTAGTTACATTGGAAGAGTTACATAAAGTAGAGGCATTTAGCCTAAAAAAAGTCCCTATCCTAGATCCTTTAGCTGTCACCAAACTTCCTCTTACCAAATTGCAACCAAACTTTTCAAATGTCACATGTATGCATTCTATAATCATTCAACTTGGATACTGAAAGTAAATTTCTCATAAATCCTAGAATATGTTAAACATCATCAAGGGATTTAATCCTCCCATAACTGAAACACAACTTTACATTTCCCTTACCAACAATCTTCTTAGTGTTATTATCACTAAGGAAAAAATCTCCCCCTTCATATGCTTTGTAAGAAGTAAACCACTCCTTATGAGCATTCATGTGGTAGGAGCAACCTGAATCAATAAGCCAAAAATCATCACTAATAGAGTTAACTGAAATAAATAAAGCATCATGTAATACCCCTCATGTTGTTGATACTCTTTTGTGTTGATTTTGTACTTGGGTTGTGTGGGTGATCAGTTCACTGTTTTGGTTGTGTGTGGATTCATAGTTTGGTTGGTTTACTGCACTTGATATTACATGTGATGCTTGATGATACATTTTATGGTGATTATGTTATATGGTTATGTTATGGTTTTCTTTAATAATATATATGGTGATGTTGTGATTCTATGCTGCTATGGTTTCTGATGTGTTTGCTAGTGAGTCTTGGTGAAAGGATGGAGTGGCATCACTTGCTTGCAAGTGCCCTACTACCCCACGATTACCTTTCACGGTGTGTCTGCAATGGAGATTTACATGCTACTTGATGTTTGTTTCTATGCAGGATGCAGGTACTGGACACAACTCCACTTGCTTGACAGGTTTGAGCGTGTCCCATAAACCCAACGAGTATGATGTTGAAAAGGGAGTTGATAAGAAAGTGTCCCCATCCCAAGTTCGTCACCTTGTTGTGAGTTTTACGGTGTCGTGGTCTTGACCTTTTCTTTATTTCTGTATTGATTGTTATTGATTATTTACTTATTTGTGAATAGTTGTTATTTAATTAATCTTTATTTTATGTGTGATTAATTAATGTTATTTAGTTGATATAATTATTTGTAGAGAATTATAGTTAAGATAATTAATTAAATTTTCTTGATTGAGTGGATAGTTTAAATAAAAATAATAGATGTTATAATGTGAATTAGAATTTTAAATTTGCTTAAGGTAGTGGTATTGATTTTTGAATTTTTAAATTAATTAAATAGCTTATAATGCTTTATTATTATTAAAAGAAAAATAATTAAAAATTAGTTAATTTATATTAGAGGATTTACGGGAGTGAGTGGAAATTTAATAAAATTCTTTTTTTAAAATATTCTCAGAGAGAATATTGGCATGTGGTGAATGGCAGGAAGTGTCTTCATGGAAAGAAATTGGTTGTAGAAGGTTTTTGGGGTTTTGGGGGTTTTTTGGTTAAAAATTGGAGGAGGTTTTCAGTATATATATTTTTGGGGTTCACATTTTGCTTCGGGCTAGAGGTGAAATTTCTAGAAAGGATTTAGAAGTTGAAATTCTGGAGGCGAAGCTTTGCTCCAACCCTCGTTCCTTCAAGCTGCAGGAAAATGGGTTCTTTTGCTATTTATTTAATTGTTTTCTTGTTTTGAAAAGATATCCTAAAATTTTTCTGTGTAAGAGGAAATTGTCGTGAATTAGTTATAACCCTCAGTAGAAATGTTTGTTGATAGCTTCTAAGTAGAAAAGTTTTTTAAAAGTTCCTCTATAGAAAAAAAATGTTCTCGGCTATTGAAGTTTTGCCGTTATTATTTTGTTGCCTTTATAGAAATTTTTACAGTAAAATCAAAGAGCCTCATGAAATAAAATAATTGTTAAACAATAGGAAAACTACAAAAGGAAAACAGTAGAAAACCTCTGTAGGTTGCAAATGGAATCCTCTGTCAAAATTGTAAAATTGAAACCTTGGTGAAATTTGTTAAATTTTTCTTGTAGATGATTATCATGTTTTTTCCCAAATTAATTCTATTTATTTGGAAAATTATAAAAAAACTCAGGTAATTTTGAAAAATCTTCCTGTAGACAGTTTTATGAAAATATTCTGCCCGATTAAAACATTTGAGTTGATTATTATATATATATACACACTTTTGTGTATACCCATTGAAATCATTCTGGAGAAATTTTATTGTATTTTGAGAAAACCTGTCTATAAATTTTTGTACACGAATTCAATGAAGTCATAGTTTTTTGAAATAAAAATTAAAGGGAGGCAATGTGGGGGAGGGGGGGGGCTACCCCCACAGCTATTCCCCCTCATGGGAGGTGGTAGTGAGGGCAACGCCCAACACTGCCTTCACTGGCAGCGTTGGCGCTGCCAACACAGCTAGCCCCCGCCGTGGGGTTCGGCTATAAACAACCACCACCCCTTTTTCTTATATGTTTCCATAAAAATCGTATTTCTTTTTAGATTTAATTTTAATTTAATTTATTTTATTTTTAAATATATATTATTACAATATATTTTATATATAATATATATGTTGTATTTATATATATATATTTATAAATTGTTAGGAAATTAATAATTGTAAATTTGTTATTGATAATCAAATAATATAATTAATTAAATAAATATTTAAATGATTATTTAATTATGATGAATGCGAAAAATACATATATTAAGAATTTAATTTACAATGAAATATTTGAAATAGAGAAATAGATGTTACTATAATGTGTTATCGTGAAATTAGAGATAAAAAAATTGTTTTAGATTTCTTATTATTTGATGATTGGTGAGTCAATTGTTGTTTTCACTTAATTGGCTTATGGTCATGTGGGAAAAAATTAAGTTAGTTATCCTTCTATAGGAGCTTAAGTTGTTTAAAACTTCCAAAGGCATGGGAATATGGTGGTTTATTATGTGACCTTTTAATTTGATACTTGTCTCTATTTTTGACTTTAGTTGTGAATTTGAGTTAATTTATTTGGGTTGTACCTGATTTTATGGGAGTTGAATCTTATGACTTTTGGTGAGATGGTTTTTCCTCGTGGTTGTTCTATTTTGTGTTTTAAAGTACTTGTGGGTACAACCCCTTGGAATTTGTTGTTATTTTTTGAGTTCTAGGGAGATTGACTCTACGTGGGCACTGATGCACAAAGGGGTTGTTAGGATAACCCACGTTAGAGTTAGAGTAATAAGTGATAACCTAATTAATTAAATAGGGGGTGGGTAGTTAAACATTAATGAGATAATTGTGGATACCTCGTTTACCTGTTAGTGCTTTCACAAACTAAAGGTGGGCTGAGAAGGCCATGGTTGGAAAGATCATTCCCTCATCTCCACGAGAGGCTAACGGTTCCACACAAGTCACCCTATGGGGCCAACGCCTAGTGAGGCTATCAAGATAACCATAGATGGGGGCGGTGCCTAGAGAAAGGCAGTCAAGATAACCCATGTAGGACTATGCAATTATACTCTCCTCTAGTATTCCCTTGAGTTATTTTTTTATTGCTAACCTTTGGAAGTGGTCTATTGATATGTTTTGGTGATTTATTGTTGTTATGTTTTGGAAGTGGTCTTTTGATGTTGTGCTTCTCTTTATGTGTGTTTTAGTTTTCCATGCTTGGATTTTAGTCTTGTGTATTTGTTTGGATGTTCTTGGTCGAGGACCCTTTCTTATCTACTCCTAGCATGGGGTTGGTCAGGTGGAATGTGCTATGTACCCCGTTGGGTTCCCTATTGTGTTGTTGTACCCTTCAGTATAGATTTTTGCAGAGACAGCTTGATCCAGAGTTTATATGTTTCCAGATGTATACTTGTACTTCTGTTATACTTTATATATTGATATGTTACTCTCCCATGTATTGGGTAGACTTATGATGTAATTATGAGTAATTGTTCAATGAGATGTACTTGTAGATTGACGTAATGTATAATCACATTATGTAATTCATTCTTGAATCATAATTGTTAATATCGTTGATGTTGTGTTATGTTTGAGAAAATATGTTCTTTATATTACCAAGTACAATCTTTTATGAAAGCATGTATGGTTTTCTATATGGTTCATTCTTGTCTTATTGCTTATCTTTAATAAATGTTTAAATGAAAACATGTGAATGAATGAGTTACGTTAGTAGAATTGGTAATTACTTTTATTAGATTTGTTATGGGATAGATTACGTAATTTCACATCATTTACCCCAAGGGACTTAGGTGTTTAACTTGTAATCATTAGCTATGTTAGTTGCATTATTAAACTTAGTGTTTATTCTTTATGTTTTCAAAAAAAAAAATTGTTGCATTTTTAGTTGTTCTTTGGGGTTTACACGACGGGGCGTTACATATCAGAATCATCATCATCAGAGGAATTTTTTGTGGAGGAATCAACAATTTTTTCTTGTTCTTACACTCCTTCACATGCCCTCTTTTGCTACAATTCCAACACTTCACTCTACTCTTTTCAGGGGTCTTAGAACATCCTTTAGACTTATCTCTCTTTTTATCCCCTTTAGGCCCTTTCTCTTTGGACCTTCCTTGCACATGCAAGGAATCTTGGGAGCCAATATTCATAATATTTTTCCTCATCTGCTCTAATAGAAGTATGGAAATCATTTTTTCCATCTTTGGCTCTCCATTACCACTACTTATGGCAACAATTAGATTTTCCCAAGATCCATGTCCCCATACAACCTAACACAAAAAAAACACTAGTGGTAATGGTTCTTTTCCTTTTAAAGAAACAGAAGAATCAAATAAATCCTTGCTTAATATCAATGTCATCATGCAAAACACTAGGGTATGTGTAGGATCATGATGGGCCAAAAAGTGGTGATATGATGGGTATGTGTAGGGTATGTGGGTGATGACTTTTTTTTTTACCCAAAATTGATAAAACGAAAAGGGTTTTTAAAGGAGATTCTCAACTTTCCACCAATATAAATTATGCTTTACTTTGAATTTAATAAATAATTATTATTCATTTTCTATTTGAATTATGACTAAAGTCCTAATTGATGAGTTGATTGAAAAACATCTATAGCTTTCAAAGCGGTATCACATTTTTGAATACGAAACATGTGTCGTTCTATGCTTCACATATATGGTTTTAAAATTAATTCCTGATGTTTTTATTAAAGTTAAGGTGGTCATCATCTGAGGTTTTTATATTTTTAAAAGTTGTAATAAAAAATTCATAATTAATTATTTATGGAAAAAAATTAAAAAAAAATGCATCGCTTGTCGGGGACATGAGAGTCCTCTACTTATATCTAAAATATTATAAAATAATAATATCATTTTATTGTGGTTAGGGTGATCAGGGCCGGACACTTTTGCTTCTTATTTTTCCCTAAAATTTAAATACTACTGCATTGAAATTTCAAATTTTCACCAAATAGATTTTTTTTAAATAAACCTAATAGTTTAGAAACTACATTCAATTTGCTACAAATTCTATTCTTACATATTTTTGAAATAATATAGATAACTTATTCAAATTTTTACGTCAAGTTTCCTAACTCTGATTTTTTGAATTTTTCGCCACTTAAGAGTCTATTTTTTCCATTATGATTAGGTACACATACCCACTAACGATTGCATTTCATTAGATTTTACACCTTCCTTTAAAGAAGAGTACAAAATCTTGCCATCTAAAGAGTCTTTTGTATGTATGACACCTCGTACTAAGTTGGAGATATCTTCGTCACAAAATAAATGAACCTCTTCTACTATTGATCAAGAGAGTATCTTGTTGAGACTCCTTCAAGATGGTTTGATATCTCTCCCTCCAAGAACACGAAAGCAATTTTACTAGAAAAATTCATTTTGTTCATATCATAGAGTTTATGGTCATTCTACTAATGAATGTAAGGATTCAAGTGATAAAATTCAACATCTTAAGGAGTGTGATGCTCTTCCTTATGTTGAGGCACCTAATTCCTCTAATTGATATTTATTTTCATTCTATCATGTTTCTCATGAATCATCTTGGCTCATACATGTCTTGCACTAAGTGGAGGCAACGAGTTAGGTAGCCATGTCCTCATATGGTACTTGTCATTGTCTCTTTTGGCTAGTGGACCACCTTGCATATATATAAAAGAGCAAGCTTGGGATGTGGATGACATGCCTTATGTTGGCTCACATGTGATGTACTGAGTTATGTTTAGTATTGTATTTTGTGGGCAGCCCCTTATTCATGATGTAGTTTCATTCGAGAACATATGACTTGGCATAGGGATTTCTGAATAAGCTCTCATGTCTTCTTCTAATTTAAAGCAATTGCTCACAACAATGGTGTTAGCAACCACTTTAAAGTGGGAGCATACATTGACACTCATGTTTCACAGTGTGATTTTCTTTATTCTTGTGATGCATTCTTTTCTTGGTGGTTTCATTGGGTTTTATTTCCTTTGAGAACGTGATAGTTCTTTCACTTTTCCTCTCTTGGAGACATTAAGCACGATGTTCCCTAAGAAGAGACCTTAGGGTATGTGTAAGATCATGATGGGCCAAAAAGTGGAAATATGATGGGTATGTGGCTGACGACTTTTTTTTAACCCAAAATTGATGAAACGAAAAGGGTTTTTAAAGGAGATTCTCAGATTTCCACCAATATAAATTATGCTTTACTTTGAATTAAAAAAGTAATTATTATTCATTTTATATTCAAATTACGACTAAAGTCTTGATTGATAGGCTGATTGAAAAAAATCTATAGCTTTCAAATGGTATAAAATTTTTTGAATCCAAAAAATGCATCACATTCTATGTTTCACATACTATAGGATTAAAAAAAGAAAAATTGAATTTCATGAAGTTTTGACCAAGTTAAGGTGGTCAGACATACAAGTTTTTATATTTTTTAAAAGTTGTAATAAAACAATCATAATTAATTATTTACTTGGAAAAAAAATACAAAAAAATATGCATCACATGGGGACATGAGTCCTCTACTTATATCTAAAATATTACAAAAAATAATTATCATTTTATTGTGGTTAGGGTGGTCAAACAGACACCTACTTATTTGTTCACTGAAATTTAAGTACTACTGCATT
>VDFB02130598.1:0-12878 GCA_007258455.2 Sequoia sempervirens
GTTCTTTGAGTTTGCCACCAAGACCTTGATGGAGCTGACAACTTCATCAACCCTCTGCATATAGCTTGTAACATTTTCTTCTTCAGACATCTACAAGTTCTCAAACATGATCTTCAAGTTTTGCATCTTAGCTTCTTTGACCTTATCATCTCCTTCATAAATGCTTTCTAACTTTTTCAAAATTTATTTAGCAGTTTTCAAACTCATAATTTTCACCAATTCAAAATTTATAAGACTATTTAAGAGAGCATACCTTTCTTTACCATTGCTTTCATAGGCTATGATCTCATCACCAGTACTTGGACCATTTGTAGGTTGAGTGTATCTAGCCTTAACAGACTTCCAGACATCATATCCAAGATAAACCAGAAAGCCTTTTGTGGATATAAATTTCCTTGAGCTCCCTTCGGTTTGATTATTTTGTTAAGTCCAGCCCATGCTCCATATATTCCCGACCCCTTTTCGAAAATCTTCGCTCGCTACCACCACGTGTCCACCAGGCGCTATCCACAGGGATTTCTTCCTTCACTCTTCTTTCAGCCCCCGCCATGCTTCCACGTGTCAACATTGCGGGCACTTGAAATTCGCTTCCCTATCGAGCCTCGTCTAAGTGCCACATAGCATCGGTCCACGTACACTTTTTGGCAGACCCCATAGTCAATGCCGGTAGTGGAGACTGCCTCCACGTGTCTTCACTACGGGGGATTTTCATCTCAAAGAGGAGGAATGAACAACAGGCCCCAACCTATGGCCATGTGTCCTAGCTGACTTCATGATTAAGCAACACATGTCTACATGGGATTCCACTGTTTCTTCATTGGGACCACTGCCATCATTCGCAGGGGATGCATTTGGCTTGAGGGTGACCACGTTCATGGCTCGAATATTTTTCTATTGCAATGGCCAAGGGAAATCATTGCTTTGGGCATCATTGTTCATGATAAGAGAATGTTTTATGTTACTCGCTCACTAGGCGGTGTGATTATTTTCTATATATACTACTTCTTCCTTCGGAAAATGAGTTCAAAAGATACAAGAAAAATTGTGAAAGACACCAAGCCTCTTGTATTGTTTTTTAGATTATTATAGAAGACTCATAGATTGTGTCATTATTCATCCTTTTTGTTTTCTTAAGCTATTTGACAAAACATTATACTGTGTCGTTACTGTACTGAGTTGTTTATTTACAAAACTTCTATGATTTCAATATAAGTTTGTTGATTTAGACCATGTCTTTGACTCTTCTTTGCAGTAAATGTATATGGGAATTATTTTATGTTATTGGATAAATTATTTAGGTTTTCATCTTTGATTTATGTTATTCTGGGACTTAGCAGATTGTTGAACGGGCCCTTAAATCGCATCCCAAAGATAGATTTACCGTGTCTTTACCTATATCTTGGTGCATCGTTTTATTTAGATCTTTATTTTTTATATTTGCTTCCTTTTCCCATTCCAAAACTTCAATTACAGAAGAAGTCGGCTTCTTTAAAAACCCAGAGGTCACTCAGTTTAGCACAGTTGGTCCCCCCATTAACTAAGTTTCCCATAAGGTTGTTACCTTGTCATTTTTTGGCATCAACAGTTTCTTTTTTTGGCACGCCCGGTGGGACTGCTTAAATATACCTAAACCTAAAGTGGGTGTATGAGTCATCGGCCTGTTACTAGATCCCAAACAGCGAATAACCCTGGCTTGCTAGTGCCACCACTAGTAACAATACGCACTAGAACCCATCCAGTGAACGTTCTAATCCCTCCACTAGCCATGTTGCCAATTGCTAACAAAAATTACTTGGCGTAGGATGTCGGAAGTCCCCTTGTAGCACCAATAGCACCCATCATTTGGGCCCCAATCCCTGCCTCTACTTTAAAAACTATACCAAAATTCACCGGCGATGGATCAAAAACACCATCTAAACATTTGCAAGCTGTGGCGGACATGTGTTTGGTGCACGGAGTCACCAACCAAAATATAGCACTAAGGTTGCTCGTTGCCTCTTTCAGGGGTAGGGCGCTGGATTGGTACCGCACTTTACAAGCTAACACTATTGGTACCTGGGATCAGCTTAGAGATCCTTTCTATGAAATATTCTCAAATGATGGAGATAGGTCCTCACTATATCATTAACTGGCGACCATAAAACGGGCCCTACATGAAGCCATGACTGACTTCAACGCCCGGTTCCATACAACTTGGCAGAGGATCCAGGCTACTATCCGCCTACCGACCAAATTGGCATTCATGTTCTACTTGAAATCCATCAATGCCAACATCTCGATGATGATTCAATCTCTTGGTGGAACCACTCTACCAGATGCATACAGCGTCACTGTCAAGGCGGAGAACAATCTGATAGACACCAGGAAGTTGTCGCCCCAACACATTATGCCTATATTTCTTGAAATATCAGTTCCTACCTAGAAGATGCTATCTACCAGTGCGTCCCCTCCTCCCCAGTATATGTACACATATCTAAACTCACCACAAAATGTTGTTTCTACATCTATCTCTTCAAAGGATGAGATGAGTGATGTCAAGGAGATGTTGTGGACCATCGCTAATGAAATAACTACCATCAAGCGAAACTAGTCTGCACCTCTGAAGCCAACCTACCAAAATTATCAAGGTGAATGATCTTCTTACCAACAAAACTAGTTCCAAGGAGGCTCACGCACAAATCCACAGGCTCAAACAACTAATCAAATAGTGCCAATACCTACTCTACTACAAGGTGTACACCCAAGCTCGAGTAGAGAGCTGACAGCAGGGAAAAACAATTTAATCGATGACATCAATCCCGGGTGCTTCCCCTATAGCGAAGCACATATGCCCTGAAACTGCCTGTGTGGAAATCTACAACAAAAGGTGGCAGAACAACACAGCCAAGGTGCGGCATCAGACCCTGGAGGTTATGTATATGCCTCTCCATAGATGGAAAATGTGGTACTCACCGCGCAAATGCAAGGGATGTCCTTGGAGCAAGAAACGGATATAGCTCTTGATCACGCACTCTTCTCATGGATGGAAGAAGAAGAAGCAGTGTTTGGAAATGATGCATCCACATCGAAAGCCTCGCAAGTGCAGTCTTATTACAATACTCATTCAAAGAGGAGATTCACAGGCAAACCAGTTGTCCCGCAACTCAAAAGTGCCTCTGACCAAACTCCTAATACCTCTACAGTTGCAAAAAAATTTTAACCGCGGAAGGAAATTGTTATAACCAGGACTAAGGAACAAAATCCTTCAAATATGCCATTGTTCAATGTGGTGGAATAATTGAAAAAATCATCCGCTAATGTGTCCCTTTGGGATATCTTAGTTATTCCAGAGCATAAGACATTGTTGTAGAAGGCTCTCCAGGAAGATCCAGTCATGAAGCCAATGGAGCAATTACTCAAGTGAAAGGCCATTGACCCATCACCTCCTGCCAAAGTTCTCACACATAGCATAGAGGAAGCCTCTACCGAGGTTAGAGATCAGTTGAAATCGAAACCCTTTTTCCTAACTCTTATTGTGGGTAAAATACTATTGCATAATTCCATGATTGACTATGGCGCTAGCACCACAGTTATGCCCAAGCAAATAGCTAAAGCCTTAGAACTTAGCTATGAACCTTTTAAAAGGGGGGTTATGCAGCTTGATGGGAACAAAGTTGAAACCGTAGGTGTCATCAAGGACCTCCCCTTGACTTTATTATCCTTCCCTAGCATCACAGTTCCGCAAGATACTGTGATCATAGATGTTTCCCCCATGTTCAACCTCCACCTATCCTGGGAATTCACTTCAAAGATAGGCGGATACCTTTCTTTGGATTGGTCACATTTGATCCTCAGGACCAAGCATGGAGCAAAAATGAAAATAATATTTGAACCTCTACATTTGGAACATGTGGCCAATGAAGCCATGATCAACTTTGAGGTTTCTCACACCTCTTTCACCAAAGAGGAAATGTACTATACCGAGATACTAGAGGATGAAAAGGTGACTGAAGACCAGACGGATTTAAAAGAGGCCCTATTGAGTGAATATATAGATATTGATCCTTTCAAAAACTATCATGCCACCGGGTTGGGGACCTATGTCATCTATGATGAGGATCAACTTCTCCTAAAGGTCATGAAGGAACCTGAGAGCAGTCAAGCCTCATAGCTATGAACACTGCACTTTGATGAAGCAAGATGCAAAGTTGGCGCAAAAGCCGGGATATGTTTGACATCCCCATTAAATGAAAAGACACTGAGATCTTTTTGCTTCCAATTTGCTTGTTCAAACAATGAAGTTGAATATGAAGGCTCGGTGCAAGGTTTAAGCCTTGCAGAACGGGTGGGCATTAAGCAAATAATGGTGTTCAGAGACTCTGAGCTGATTGTAAATCAAGTCCAAGGGATCTCCGCTGCAAAGAATGTTTGCATGCGGTCATATAGACATCAAGTCTAGAACCTGATTGAGGGTTTCAAAGCCTTCAATATCCAGACAATGCCCAGAGAGAAAAATATAGATGCAGGCTGCCTAGCAGCAATCGGATCTCAGTTTGACCCTGCCTCCGACCTAATTCATAACAAACACTTTGTGCGAGTGATCCTCTGTCCTGCAATTCCCTACAATGATAAGAGTTGGCAAGTGTTTGAAAGTGATGAACACATTTCCTCATTCATCCAATAGTCAGGAGAGTTTTCCGACCAACTCCGACCAAAGATTGCCGAGGCCTATAGTGGACAAATCATTCAGCTAAGGTCCAACAAGATTCCAAAGGGGCTAGTCACTCTCGAAAACCTGTTTGATTGTGACGATGTGAGGAATGATAAGAGGAAGTTTGTAGCAGAAAAAAGCGACTATGCCAACCTTCAAGTCAGAGATGGAAGAAAACTCAAAGTCGGGAAGGATGTACCACATCATGATAAAGAAAGGCTCATCAACTTCTATGAAAAGTATGAAGGAGTAGTGGCCTGGTCATATGATGACCTCAAGGGATACAATCCCGACATCATCTAGTATACAATAGAGCTGACGGAAGGTGCAAAACTAGCTCGTCAAAAGCAGAGGCCAGTGAATCCTAAGATTGAGGCACCAATGGCGCAAGAGCTGACAAAGCTAATTCAATCTCGGATTGTCTTCTCAATCAAGCATAGCACATGGGTATCCAACCTAGTCCCAGTCCAAAAGAAGAATGGAGATATCCACCTATGTGTTGACTTTCGGGACCTGAACAAAGCATCCCTAAAGGACCACTACACATTGCCTTCTATGGAGTCAATCTTGCAAACAGTGAAAGGATCAAAAATGTTTTCTCTGCTAGATGGCTTCGTCGAGTACAACCAGATCCGGGTCAAAGAAGAGGACCAACACAAAACAATGTAACTACCAAGTGGGAAATGTTTGCATATGCAAAAATGCCTTATGGCCTCTCAAATGTAGGAGCCATTTTCTAGCAAGCAATGGATATTTCTTTCAAAGAATTGATCAACAAGATTATCTTAATCTATTTGGATGATCTAACCATTTTCTCCAAGCATAAGAATGATCATTTCGATCACCCTGAAATGGTTTTCAAAAAATGTCAGGAGTTCGAGGTGTCCCTGAACCCAAAAAAATGTGTTTACAGAGTGTCGCAAGGAAAATTATTGGGACATGTAGTGTCCAAAGAAGGAATTGCAATCGATCCTGAGTGGGTGAAGGAAATCAAGGAACTTCCCCTACCAGTCAACAAGAAAGGAGTCCAATCTTTTTTGGGGAAAGTTAACTTTATAAGAAAATTCATTTATGATTTTGTAGGACTAATTAGAACTATCACCCTGATGCTAAAAAAGGATCAATTATTCAAATGGACAAAGGAAGCTAGAGAATCCTTTGAGAAGGTTAAGGATGCTATTTCTTCAACTCCTATGCTAGTAAATCTAGACCTATCGAAGGACTTCATAATGTATGTATTCAGTAGCAAGTCAAGCATCGCTACTATTTTGACTCAAAAAGACAATGAAGGAAAGGGAGAACATCTGATAGCATTTCACTCCCGGATGAGACGAACTACAACTTCGTTGAAAGGCAAGCATTCTCCATTGTAAAGGGACTCAAGAAGTTCTGACATCTTATATCTTGCAACAAGGTGGTTGTTTATGTCGTGCATTCCAGTGTGCGCGAGTATATCATGGAAGGAGAGATCACCGAAAAGAGGGCCAATTGGATCACTAAAATCCTTGAATATGACATTGAGTTTAGGCCTACAAAGACCATCTGAGGAAGAGGACTATGTGAATATTTGGCACATGACGAGGAAATGATAGCTGAAAAGGAGCTACCAGAGCTGGTTCTGACAAATGAGTCAGACTCTAAAGACTGTTGGCTAGCAGACAGAGTGAGATTCATGCACACTAGAAAGTATCTGTTGGACCTTCCTTCTCAAAAGAGAAGATTCTATAGACTGTAGAACAACGGATATGCACTTATTGAAGGGGTCCTCTTCAAAAGGAACTTCAATGGCATTGTATTGCGGTGTGTCACCACAAAGCAAGCGAAGAGAATTCTTGACACTTTCCACAGTAGTCCCGCGGGCGGACACTTCTCTGCAAAAACCACCACCATCAAAATCATGTGTATCAGATACTTCTAGCCTACACTATTGAATGACTCACACTCCTTGGTAAAAGCCTGCAAAGAATGCCAATTCTTCGCAGGAAGAAGAAAAAATTTCGCAATGCATCTCAATCTGATAGCAGTTGATGAGCCATTCACACAATGGGGCCTTGATTTCATCGGGATGATCAATCCCACCTCCAGTGCTAGACACAAATGGATCCTCACGGCCATGAACTACTTCACCAGATGGACCAAGGCCATGCCCCTGAAGAATGCAATGGAGGCGGAGATTATGGACTTCCTTAAGGAACTGGTGACGAGATTCGGCCCACCAAAGACCATCATCTCCGACAACACCAAGGCTTTCCTAGGCTCTAAGGTATGTCAATTCACACTCGTGCATGGCATATTCTTGAAAATGTCATCAAATTACTACCCCTAGGGGAACGGCCTGGCTGAGTCAATTAACAAAAATTTAGTCTGACTCATTAAAAGAATCGGGTAGGAACATCAAAGAGAATGGCATAAGAACCTTCAAGCAGCACTCTGGGCATACCACATAACTCCCAAGCAAGTCCTCAAGACTTCGTCATACGAGGCAGCACTCTGGGCAGACCACATAACTCCTCAAGACTGCTCAAATCCCTAGAAGTTGAAGAAAATGGAGCCATGGAGGTTCGGTTGGCCAAGTTGCTGGAAGTATAGGAAAAAAGGGAAAGGGCCCTAATAGCCATGTCTAACCGCCAACAGGTGGTTAAAATATGGTTTGATAAGAAAGCCTTGGACTAGGGTCTAAAATGTGGGGACCTAGTATTAAAGTTCAATGAGAGGGCTACAAAACCTGGTCAACACAGAAAATTTGACAGTCTGTGGGAAGGCCCTTTTAAAATAATTCAATGCAAGCAACACAACGTGTTTGAATTAGAAAACATGGAGAAGGAAGCATTGGGGATTTCGGTTAACGGAATCCACCTCAAATTGTTTAATTAAAGCTTCGTTATTATTCTGCCAGTGTAAATATGTAAGTATTGTAATTATTTTTCTTTTGTGTTTTTGTCAGTCGGTCTTTCAACAAACTCATCAGCAACCCATGAAGCAGGAAAATGAACCCATGTGCGGAAAATTGAAATGAACCCATATGTGCAAAATTGAAAAGGTACTCAAAGAAATGAAGCAGATACATTAAAGGGAACCCATTATTGCAAGAAGCATAGAGAAGTAACTTATAAAGCATGAAGCAGAAACGACACCCATATGCAAAATTGAGAAGGTGCAAAGAAGTAGGAAGATAAAGAGAATCCACAATGCAGAATTGCAAGAAGCAAAAGAGATAGGAAGTTGATATAAGTTGTATATTCATAATATATATATTTCAATAAATACATTTTCAAAATGGATCTGAGGCCATAATTTTAAAGTATATCTATATAGCATGCAGTTTCTTCATATATATATATGGTAAAGGCCTTTTTTAGGCATATATACAAAAAATAGATTAAGAGCGATTTTCTTTGAAATGGAGAAAGAGGAGTGCATCTTAGGTAGGAGCATCATTATTAGTATCAACATCTGGGATAGCCTCGTCGACAACATCAGCAGGAGCAGCAGGACCATGAACAACAACAACAACATTAACAAGAGCAATGGCAAGTGGCAGAGGGAACACCAGGTTCCTGAAGTCGGTATACCAGTCGACATTGTAGAAGAGCACCACATTGTAGCAACGAAGTAGGAAGTGGCAAGCACAAGTCACCCTTTGACGATGCTCTTCATGTGATAGGATGTGGAACCCACTCAAGAATGGTACCCATGGCACTACATCTTCTTCAATATGCTTATGAAGGTCACTCGTCGTTGGAAGGCCCAGACCATACACAGTATTCGCCACCACCTCTCCAAGGCTGCCTAAGTAGCGCTTTGGAAATATTTCAAGCGTAAGGCATAGGATCATTGGCTTGGGAACCTAGATATCAAGTAGAGACCCAACAAAATGAGAACAAACGTCAGTATTTACTTTGTACTTATCTTCATATTCCACACAATCTTAGCCTAACACCCACTTCATGGCTATGATAGCCAATGAATGCTTGTTTCTGGTCATTCTTTTCAAGCACCTATTGGAGATTTCACCTAGAAAAGTGGTTTGATACTTGTTGCAAATTAGCCTAATCAGAGTATTCACGATGCTAAGCTCTATGCAACTACCTAATGCAAGCTCTACACAACTGCTAATGCTAAATTCTACTTAACTACCCAATAAAAATTCTTCCCAATTGCTAAGTGTGATTTTACTACTATCTTAGGGCCTATTTATAGAAATATACGAGGTATTTGCATGCCATAAGCATGATGCTAATCAAGTACCAACTCAAAAATCCCACTAGAGGCCAACTCGAATTTCCCACCCAGTTGTGTTTGCCATGTACGAATTGTTGCATGCGAAATTAATAAGAGGTAATTAAGTAGCACAAATTGGTGGCATTCCTAAGTGATCATCCATACAGTTAGGTGTTGATGTGTCATATTACAGGCGCTTCTCAAATTCCAAGGAGGAACTCATATCTTTTCAAGTATTCATTGCATCTTTGGCTTAATTATTCTTTTTTAGATATTAATTGTCAGAGCATGCAAAAGCTTAAACCACCTTCAATCGTCGGCTCAATTTCCAAGGAAATCGTGTCGTAGGACATGATTATCAATTGTCATTATGAATTCTTGTCTTTTCAAAATAGCAAGAAATTCATTTCGCATGAGCAAAGGAGTTGGCAATACATGCCGAATTAAATGTTAAAAGGCAACTGTTGTCTACCATTCCAAGAAATAAATCGATAAGTATTGCATACGAAAGGCTAACATTGTAAAAGCTTCTTGAGTACACTATCAAGAGCAAAGAGTTTTGAGCGCAAACAGAGCCGAAATGAATTGCAAAAAAATTGAACGTCGTATAAATTTACAGTACCCTGAAATGGCTAAAAGTTCTCAGATGGAAGCACAGGTCGAGGCAACCCAAACCTTGTTCTACGCCATGATAGCAACACCGATTGCCAATATTTTTTATGACATCTCTTACGCGTCACTTGGGATGCCAGAAAAGCCAGAGTGGATTCATACGCGGGTTCCAGACAAGCAAAAAACTCACAAGGACTAGAGCCAAATAAAGGAAGAATGGGATAACATTCATGATCCTGTCCTCGCGAAGAACCCTAAGACTCTTAGGGAAGGATCTTACGAAAGAATGAAAGTGGCTGATAACGAATATAAAATGGCGTAAAAGTTATGGTTCAGCGGTCTTCCGCAGTATATGGTCCCCTTTGTGCATTACTGCCTAGAGCTCATTCACAAGGGCATTGAACATTTCAACCCAGCTACCAACACCATCGAGGGTCGGGAGTTGAGAGTTAACATAAGCATAGAAGCTATCTCGAGCATGTTATGGATCCCTATAAGTCACTTTAAAGTGGACATAATGGAGTCATTCACTCCAAAAAGTGGGTGTAATTTTTGGAGAGGTAGAGACAAAGCTATGGACTTTTATAATCAGGAAACACAGAGGCCCCAAGAAGATTGCAACAAGCCGCCACAAATTCCAGTTGTGCACAATGCTTTTAAATAAGATATGTAGGATGCGCTCTTTATGATGGTGTTTGTTTGCAGCATGGACGAGGACACATGGGTGCATGAATTTCAACTGGGTTTGGATTTTCAGTTGCGTAGACAACAGTCCTTGTTCTGGTATGACTTTGCAGAAGTCATCTACTATGAAATGATAAGCCAAATCAAGGAGTATTGCATGTAGCGTAAGTTCAGGTTTCCTTCTTTCCTTGCTCATATGTTTTTATACTAGAACCCCAACTTTTTCAATAAAAGGATGTCGTTATCTATTTTTACTAAGAAGGGAGCCAGAAAGCCAATTTTTGTATGAACTCCCCTCCTTTCCACTACACATGATTATTATGCATTTTCAGAATTTTTTTAACTCTGACTCTGCGAGACTTGAGTAAGGATGGCAATCTCTATCGGCTTTTCGTCAACCAAATGAGGTGGATGCAAAGTTTCACTCCTAAATGTGACTAGTTCCTTGGGAGGTATTTTGCATTCATCTACATGTGTGGCTTTACCAAGGAGCCATTCCGGCTCCTAGAGTGCGTCATAGACAGGGTATTGGCCCTTGAGATGTTTCGGCAGATGGCAGTTATTGACAATATTTTTTGTCGAGGAAAGGGCAAGAGAGGATTTTTGAAATGCCCACTAGCCTTCAAATGGGTGGTAATGGCGAAAAAGAAAATACATAAGTTGCTTGAAGCAAAGCTGGCTCATTTGGGGTTAGTGTTGATCTACGAAAAATGGCAGTACAACCCCTTCAATAAATTAGGAAACGCATTCATCGAGGTAACCCACAGTCCCCGACCTTATTGGGAAAAGTGACGGAATCCCCTAGAAAAACAAGATGATATGTTGGTGGACCTAGCTCATATTCCTACAGAGGATACGAGACCGCCATGGCTCAAGTTCTATTTTCCTTTGGTGAATTATGATGAGAAGCACCAAATAGGGGTCACACTACTGAATTTGACACCATTTTCCGATGGCCGTTTGTCGGTCGTTCGACAAATATTTGTCGGAAGAGCGACGAAATGGCAAAAATATTTGCGTCGCTATTTTTTCGTCAAAAAGCCGATAACGAATTAAACGTCAAAATAACGGCGAAGAATCATCAGTCGACGGCATTGTGAAATGCCTCAAACTTTCATCGGAATATCAACGAAAACGTTGTGTATCCACCGACGAATTACACCAGAAGTTCGTTGCCAGTTCAACGAAATGGGCAAGCAGTAGTGTCAAAACAACAGCAGACGTTTGTCACCATTTCGACGAAATGGGCAAGGAGTAGCGTTGAAATAACACCAAAAGTTTGTCAAATGTGCGACGAAATAGGCTAGTAGCGTCGAAACAACACCAAGATTTTGTCGACTTTGCGATGAAATTAGCAAGGAGTAGCATCGGAAGAACACCAAAAGTTCGTCGAAAATGCGACAAAATGGGCAAGGAGTAGCGTGGTAGCAACGCCGAAAGCTCATTGAAATTGCGACGAAATGGGCAAGGAGTTACGACGAAATCTTCGTCGCAGCTATAGCAACTTCGTCAAGCCTTTCTGTTGATTCGTCGGAAGTTGTCATCGAAATTGTGACAAAGCATCAATTTAAAAAATATATATATATATTCATGGAAATGTACCATTGCAGAGACCGACGACTGATCATACATACAGACTGCATATTGGTTTGATGCTTCAAACGATGCATTTCTTATATTGAAAAGTGCATTACCTTATTGAGCTTCTCTTTGTTTCGAGAATAGTTTAATATTCTTTACTTAACAGGGCCAACCACGTGACGGTGGAAGCTCATTTGGCCCCTCCCCCTCACATCACTCTCAATTCCCCATACCCAATCATATAACATTAATCATTCATTCATCCATTAATAACATATAACTGTTCATTCATTTCATCCATTAATAAAATATATAGCATTCATTCATTAACATATAAAATTCATTAATTAACATGTTCACATTCATTCATTAACATATAATATTCATTCTTTCAATTTTTACATATTATCAAAAATATGGTTGTCATGATATGATTACAATCACTTTTTTTTTGTTTCTTTTTCAAAGCTACATAAAGCTGAAGTAGAGTATCATTTTCTAAATCAATATTTGTCCCCCCTTTAGTTGTTCTACCCTTTGCTTGTGATCTTAATGTACGTGTAGTCATCTGCTCATGATGTGGACGCCGCTTCAAGGGGGATTTGCTGCAATAAGAAAGAAATGTTAAACTGATATGTTTTATTATTATTGTTACAAGTATTTCATTAAGTAAAAGAACATTAGAGTGGTTCTCTTTACCTGATGGGTCCACATCATGTTTCTGAACTTTTGTTATAGACTCATTAACATGTTGAACACCCTCTGAAATCCTAATCACGGTTGAAACATGAAAGGTTACATTAATTAATACACCAATTGAAATTAAATATGTTTAAAGAGAACATGAGGGGTGGTCCTCTTTACCTGATGGGGCCACATCATGATTTCACGTCTTCTCTAAGCAGTCATGCTCCAACACGTTGATCCGCTCTACATGCCTCTAAGTTGAAACCACGAAAGGTTACATTAATTAATACACCAATTGCAATTAAATATGTTTAAAAGAACTTTAGATTGGTCCTCTTACGATGGGGCCACATCATATTCTTGATCTTCTCTGCTTGATCATGCTCAACATGTTGATCCCTCT
>VDFB02130599.1:0-32426 GCA_007258455.2 Sequoia sempervirens
CATCACATCCGGACATGAGTCCTCTACTTATTTCTAAAATATGATAAAAAAAAATTATGATTTTATTATGATTATGGTGGTTAGACAGACACCTACTTCTTATTTTTTCCCTGAAATTTAAGTACTACTACATTGAAATTTCAATTTTTCACTAAATAGATTGTTTTTTTTAGAAAAATAAACCTAGTAGTTTAGAAACTACATTCAATTTTCCACATATTCTATGCTTACATATTTTTTAAATAATATAGATAACTTGTTCAAACTTTTACGTCAAGTTGCCTAACTCTGAATTTTCTGAATTTTCATTGCCAGGGCTTATGTTTATTTTTTTCCACCATGATATCTTGCACATGCCTCCATTTTCAATTTTTCACTAAATAGATTTTTTTTAGGTAATAAACCTAGTAGTTTAGAAACTACATTCAATTTTCCATAGATTCTATTCTTACATATTTTTGAAATAATATAGATAACTTGTTCAAATTTTTACGTCAAGTTGTCTAACTCTAATTTTTTTGAATTTTCATTGCCACTTAAGGGCCTGTTTTTTCCATGATGATCTTGCACACAACCATTTGTTAGATTTTTTTCAATATTTTACTATTTTCCACCTGTGTAGAATGAAGAACTTGATGTTTGGTTAAAAAACTATATTCAGTAAAATTTAAAAATTGAATACATAATAGAGTGAAAATATATCAAAATTATACTTGTTAGAATTTGAGGACTACACTCATGCAAATTATCTTGTCAATTTAATTACATTTGAAGGTCCAACCTAAGGTTTCAAAGTGGAGTTTTTGAGGAAATTTTGAAGCAGATACTAAAAGTGTCTTACTAAGGCCCTTTGCCTGAAGGTATTCAAGGACCTTCACTCAAAGGTATTTCATCCCCATAAAAAAGGAAAAAAATTGAACAAAGGTAGTTTCTAAAAATGAAAAAAAGGGACCTTGAATGAAGGTCCATTTTTGTTTTGGTTTTCTAGAAATTTCTATAAAAGGAATAAAAAATGACCTTCATTTGAAGGTCCCTTTTTTCCATTTTTGGAAATTACCTTCATTTGAAGGTTTGAACCTTCAAATGAAGGTCCACCTCCGAATGAAGGTACTTTTTGACATACCTTCGAATGAATGTACCTTCATTCGAACAAAAACCTTTGATCGAAGGTAGTTCAATTTTTTTTGCCACTCGTGAAATTTTCATGTCCCAAGTTTGGGACTACCATGGTATTAGTCACATGGTTTTATGTAATACCACTTGGTGTTTCTGTGTGAGCTTGTTTCTATAAAAGAAACCACATTCAAGTAGTTGTCTAAGGTTGGCTTGTTGGTTGGTTGAGAGCATCTCATGTTAGCATTTGTGAGGATTGAAGCATGGCATGAGACATGTGTTTATATGCTTGTTCACATGGATTGCTTGTAGAGGGCTTGATGTTCCAAATGTGTTCATGGAGGACTCTCAAGATTTATTGTAATGTTTATTGTTGAATATAATACATGAGTGATGGATGCTTTTGGAGGCTGGGTTTTCCTCTTTTGAGGATTTTCCAAGGGTATAACTTGTTTCATCTTTGATGGTACTATGTTGTTTATTCTTTTGCATATGGATTCTGAATACTTGTTTGCATAGATTTCTCTATTTGGGTTATGTGATGATTATCTTGGGTGGATACATATTTCATTTCACACATCACCCCAGGTAGCTAATACTAAATATTAGACCATTCACTATAATCATTAGGAGCATAAGCATTAATTATCCTTAACGAATTATTATCCATGTTAAAGAGAGCCCATTATGATTTGTTAGTGGGATCACATTCTTAGTCCACTAAGTGTGTCTACCACATAGAAGAGGGAAAATAACTACACTACATCATGCCACATGGATGTTGCATAAGAAAGAATAGCTATCCATTGCTCCAACAAATAGTAGAAAGAAAAAAGTTTAAAATTTTAACTTTGTGTAAATAAAGAATACCTAGGTTTGTAATTATTTATTGAACATCCTACACTAAAAATAATTTCTTGCGAGGTCTACAAAACCTCAAAAATTCCATGAGAGATGACTCTTTAGGAGTGATGTATTTGGCTAATTGCTATATCAATCAACTCCTTCAATTTTTTTAGAAAGATCTACCTTAACACGTGTTTTTGTAAATGAGCTACAATAAAGTTGTCAAGTTCAACACAAATAACATGCAATACAAAAAAGGCCAATAAGGTAAATGAAGACTAGGGAACTCAAGCCAAACAAGGACCCACAAGGCTCTCTCATTGAAGAAAACGACGTCTTAGATCTAGGGTGAAAGAATTAACAAGGGGATATGGATGTAACAAGGTTGTGCTTAAGAATGGTTTCAACTTGACTAAGCCCAACAAATATAAAATGGAGAAACCTTTATTGTTCTTTTGGGTAGTACTAAGGTAAACCCTAAGGGGGCCTAAGCCTTGTTAATCCATTCGTAGAGCATGCCTGAAAGGGGATCCTTCCAATAAAATAACTAATTAAAGTATTTTTTATAGTCATTTATAGACAACATCAAATTCTAGAGTAGACAAACAACATCCAAGGGGGATGTATAAGACATAGGAGGATAAGACCTAGTAATTAAGCACCCTACCTTTGCACCTCTCAAAGTCATACATGACAATTTCAAACCACTCTCAATTTTTTACAATAGCTTACTTAGCAAGACTACTACTTATAACTAAGGTTTCAAGTCCAGATCATCAAATATAATGCCACATCAACATGTTTTTTGTTGGTGTCCAAAGAGACCCAAAAAATGTTAGATCAATAATTGTGCATTGAGATATAATAATTGCGCTATAAGTCATGTTTTGTTTGTACACTGATGTAGCATCACATGATTTGTTGCTTTTTAGATCTAAAGAATACATTTCATTTAATTATAAGTACTCATAATCAATACTAACAACTTTAAAGCCACAACTACTCATATTAAATCAACAATTTATTCACAACTATTAGAACATACTCAATTAGTAGATCCTCTCTCCTACGTTATAAAAAAATTAAAACCAAACCAACAACATCAACACCAACTAAACTTAAAACCATTTAAAAAACAAAACTCACCCAAAAATAAGAAAACAAAAAAAACCCTCAATAAATACGAGGGGCCATACCTATTTTTACACTTTAAAAAGCAATATGAAAGGGGACCCCAAAAAGCAAACGTATGCACCACTACCTAAACCCTGACAGAGCAGTCTATCAAACAAGTGTCGCCTTACTTTTTAGCTTCCAAAATTTTGATCACAATTGAGCATAAAAAAAGGCCTAAAAAAAGTGATGCGGGGCATCAAATTTAACCCGTGTTTGAAAGTCAATGAAGTCAAAAGCGTATGATGAAAAAAAACAAGGTCGTTAAAAGAACAACGTTTTTAGCACGCTTTTTATATATAAAAAAATATTAACTGCATCATTGTGAAAGGATTTATGTGTCACCTCCGCATTGTCAGTTTGTGACCTGTCGGACCAATGTTCTTTTTTAAAGAAATTTATTTATTAACCTGTTAAATCATTTGCATCTTGCCAAACGAAAAAAGTAGTGGGAAAGTAAAAAAAATCTTGTATCCCTTTCGTGAACTGAACGGATGTAACCTAACTTGTAAGATTTTTTGGAACTCATCAGACAGACTTGCTTACTATTTAGTGCTGTTTCGTAGAAGGCACTAAATTAGGTTATGATAGATGAAAGTTATTATTATAATATTATTATTTTATGAAGATATTATATTATCTACAATTTTTTTAGCTATTTCGTATGGGAGTATGAGTCTTAAGGTTGAAACTTTTTTTTGTTAAGAGTTAAGGATTGGGGGATATCTGTTATGTCAATTTGTCTGGGCCACGATCCCTACTTCATCCCTTATGATGTTGGGGCCTTGCATTCAACAAGATTTGATCCACAAAGAACTTTTAGCTATTTGATTATATTATTATTTTTTTTTTTATGGAGATTTTATATCATCTACAATTTTTTTTAGCTATTTCATATGGAAGTAGAGTCTTGAGGCTGAAACCTCTTTGGTTAATAGTTAAGGATTGGGGGATATCTGTTATGCCAATTTGTTTGGGTCACGATCCCTACCTCATCCCTTATGATGTTGGGGCCTTGCACTCAACAAGATTTGATCCACAAAGAACTTTTAACTATCTAATGAGCACGAGTATTTAGGCTGAAACCTTTTTGACTATGGGCGAAGGATTGAGGGGTATCCATTTTGACAAATTTGTCTAGGGTAAGATCTCCACCTAATCCTTATGATGTTTGGGCCTCGCATTCAACAAGATTTGATCCACAAAGAACTTAAATTAGCTATCTGATTATATTATTTTTTTATTTTTTTTATAGAAATTTTATATCATCGACAAATTTTTTTAGCTATTTCATATGGGAGTAGAGTCATGAGGTTGAAACCTCTTTGGTTAATAGTTCTAAGGGATCGGGGGATATTTGCTATGCCAATTTGTTTGGGTCACGATCCCTACCTCATCCTTTATAATGTTGGGGCCTTGCACTTAACAAGATTTGATCCATAAAGAACTTTTAACTATCTGATGAGCATGAGTCTTTAGGCCGAAACCTTTTTAACTATGGGCGAAGGATTGAGGGGTATCCATTTTGACAAATTCGTCTAGGGTACGATCTCCACCTAATCCCTTATGATGTTGGGGCCTTGCATTCAACAAGATTTGATCCACTAAGAACTTTTAGCTATCTGATTATATTATTATTATTTTTTTTTATAGAGATTTTATATAATCTACAATTTTTTTTAGCTATTTCATATGGGAGTAGAGTCTTGAGGTTGAAACCTCTTTGGTTAATAGTTAAGGATTGGGGGATATCTGTTATGCCAATTTGTTTGGGTCACGATCCCCACCTCATCCCTTATGATGTTGGGGCCTTGCACTCAACAAGATTTGATCCACAAAGAACTTTTAACTATCTGATGAGCACGAGTCTTTAGGCCGAAACCTTTTTGACTATGGGTGAAGGATTGAGGGGCATCCATTTTGACAAATTCGTCTAGGGTATGATCTCCACCTAATCCCTTATGATGTTGGTGCCTTGCACTCAATAAGACTTGATCCAGAAAGAACTTTTAGCTATTTGATACTAGAACACATGTCTTTAGGTTGAAACCTTTTTGGTTAAGAGCCAAGGACCGAGGGTTCATTCTACTGACTAATCTAAGGCACGATTCACACCTCATCTCTTATGATGTGAGGGCCTTGCACTCAATAAGACTTGATCCACAAAGAACTTTTAGCTATCCAATATGGGAGCACAAGTCTTTAAGCTGAAACCTCTTTGACTAAGCGTCAAGGTTGAGGGGTATTCATTCGGGCATGATCTTGATCTCATCCCTTATGATGTTGGTGTCTTGCATTCGACAATACTTGATCCAGAATGTGTCATAGAACCATTCAACTTCACCAACAGACCAAAGACCCATTGACCATTATTATTATATCTCTGTAAATACAGACAGTCCATCCATCTTACCAAAACCATGATATCTGAAGTTACGTGTCTTACAGTCCAAATCCTCTGTACCAATGAATTTGTCAAACATGCAAACATATCATGATGCTGATTTATCAGAAGAACCAAATGGAGAATTCCAATTCCCCTGTTCATTGGGGCGGTTATGAACAAAACTTTCCTAATGAGTTGAGAGCTTGATTTGCATACCGTGAGCATGGCGGGTCAAAGTGGGCCAGGCGTGGGAACTCTTATGGCGTTGCCACCGCCCACCTGAGGAAGTGGGTGTCGGAGACAAAGACAAACTGAATGTATTGCCGGGACGAAGCAGACAGACGGCGGTTACAAGGTGTGTATGTCCCTCTGCCCGATTTGACAGTATAACAAATAATCCTGGCATTCTGTAGCCACAACTCTCTTAGTCTATAGTGCGCTGCTAATGTTCTTTTCCATCTTACTCACTCTCCCGTCTTTATTCCAACAGACAAGACTAAACATTTTGTCCTCTTCACCAAGACCAACCATTTTCGTTCAACACACGAATTTTCATGAGTCGCTTTATCTTCTCCAGTCTTTGGAAACACAAACAAGTAGATATGAATGAATGGTTGGTGGGCCAAACAGAAGAATCTATGCATTTTCCTTACTCCAAAGCTGAAACTCGTGCCAAGATAAAACATTTAATGTCCTGACGGTATAATTAAAAAGTATTAAAGGTGGGGAATCGTCTGGCAGGTAGGATCGATCATCACCTTCATTTTAGTGAGCGTTGCACTCAATCTTCATCCTTCTACCTTCCCAGAACTTGTGAAAAGTTGTAACAGATTTTATTTGTGACCCAAATTCTTCTAACTTTTGTCTGTTACAATCAGGAGCGGTACGATTTTTCCACTTGTTTAGCACCCATTCGGCGACGTCAATTCAGTTCGTGAAGTTAATTCTGGTACATTCATGGTGTGCTGAATTCAGTGTAATGGGCATATGTATCATGATTTATCTCTTCTGCCACATCCATCTAATGTGAACATCTTCTTGACTGCACATCCTTTTCTTTGACCTTGCCCCCATTATTAAATGCTTTGAAAATCTAGTTTTTACCGTTGAAGTCCCGAGCTTTCAGACTGGTTTGTTTAAGGCTTCTTCGTCAAACCTTCCTGTGGATGACACGTCCTCAACAGTGAACGGTCAGAAGCAAAGCACGTTAGCATTTATGCCATGGAAATCGTATAACTTGTTCTACATTTACAAGTCAAATATAAATCTCTGGCATTAAACAGAAATTTCTAAGAGACCACGGATAGCACATTTATTCCCGTCGCCTTTTTGCCTGTCCGTATTTTCCCTTGCGTTACGCGTTCACATGGTAAACATGTATGTACAATTTTGTCCGTATTAGTTGTGTTGTTTTTACTTTTTATTATCTACACGTTTTGGAATTTTAACTTTTAACTTTTACAATTATTGGAAATTTTCCTCTTTAATTGTACAATTTTGTTCTTATTATACTTAGTAATTGAATATAATGAGAATCTCATGGAATTTGAATGGTAAAATATTAATTATTAAAAAGGATAGAAGGGATGGATTAGTGCGACCCTTGGTGACCTGCAAAGGTTAAGGAGTATGTGTTTCAACATTATGTTTATTGTTTGCATTTATTTAATTTTTTAAAAAAGTGTAAAATATTAATTATTAAAAAGGATAGAAGGGATGGATTAGAGCGACCCTTGGTGACCTGCAAAGGTTAAGGAGTATGTGTTTCAACATTATGTTTATTGTTTGCATTTATTTAATTATTGGAAATTTTCCTCTTTAATTGTACAATTTTGTCCTTATTATACTTAGTAATTGAATATAATGAGAATCTCATGGAATTTGAATGGTAAAATATTAATTATTAAAAAGGATAGAAGGGATGGATTAGAGCGACCCTTGGTGACCTACAAAGGTTAAGGAGTATGTGTTTCAACATTATGTTTATTGTTTGCATTTATTTAATTTTTAAAAAAAGTGTATATTATTTTTTTTTAATGTGGATAAAGTGATAAGGAGGTTGGTAAGTTATAATTTTAGTAATATGAGATTTTAAGGTTAAATTTTGATATTTTATTTATTTTTATCATTTTTAGTTAGAAAGTATATATTGAATATGTTTGCACATATTTAGTATATCAATCATAAGTTTCACATCAATTAAATTTGAAATTCTTTCTAAATTATAGTTTAATATCATGTTATTTGTTAATAGAAATGTATTGATGTTGAGTAATTAAAGATGAAGAGGCAATTTTGTAAAGTGATAAGGATGATGTTAGGGATAATGGAAGCAACAATACCAATAACCGTACTTGTGGTACTTCATTAATTGCATAAAAAGTAAAAAGAAATCTTAGTTTAGAATTTTTAAATTCTAAAAGTCTTAATGTCTTGATATTCTTTAATTTGAAGATGCAAGTGGTTGAGATTGTGTAGATTATAATAATTCATTTTTTTTTTGTCATGAATTTTGAAAATTAAATATTCTTCAACTTTTAAAATAATTTTAATTTGAAAACCATAAAATTTCTAAATTAAATTATGGTATAAAGCATATCAATGAAAATATTATTCTCTAATGTGGTGATGTGCATATATATGCCTCATACTTATTTCAATATAAATTTAGGTAGGTTTTGGTTGAAAATTGTGTAATTGATGGTTGATATTTTATATATTTATAATTGACATAATGAATTTTATTTATTTTATACATATGTTTGACTTATAATAAAGTAGTTGGTTCTTATGATTGATGGTTAGTTCAATGAAAACTATTTTATGCATGTGTTAAAAGTTTATTTTATTGATATTGTTTGATGGTTATTAATATTGTTATATAAATAATATTATAATATTAATTATAATATTTTAATTTTATATTTTATTTATAAATTTGTATTTTTTAAACAAATATATTATAATAAAAATATATGATTTTATATTATTTAATTGTATAATATGTATAAATGTTAAATTAAATATATATATTTTAATATAAAGAAAGTAACAAATTTAAGATGGGTATCTTAAATGTTTTTGTCAAACATAAATTGCATAAAAGATTTAAAAAAGGTATGAAAATAAAGTGAAGCAATATAATTTAAATAATACATTTTGTGGGTGATAGTTTTGACTTATATGTAAGATATATATATGTAGAAAGTGGTAGTTGTTTAAATTTATCACTCAAAGTGTTAATTATTTGAGTGAGTGTGAAATTATGGTGGGCCAAATAATATTTTTAAGTGACAATGAAAATGTTAAAAAATTAATTTAAGTAATGTAACAAATCAAAATACTTATTTAAAAAATATGAAAAATAGTTGTAATAATAATTATATAAAATTGAATTTAGTTTAGGGATTAATAAAATTTATCTAAATAATTTAAAATTAATTTGGTGAAAATTATATATTTCAAAGTGACTATTAAAATTAAAGAAAAAAGTGGGTGTAATTTTAGCCAACTTAATTTGAGGGAAAAAACACATAACTTTGAATATAAGTAAAAGATACATGGTGGATGTGGTACATATTTTTTTGAAAATTTTCATAAATAAATAATTTTTAAATTTTCTTGTGTGAAATTTTAAAAATATTATAAATAATTTTCTAACCAACTTGACTTAGTAAAATATATACGAAATTCATTTTTTTAACCCTTTAATTAACAAAGTCTAGAGTGATAAAAAAATTACATTGAAATAATAATTTTAAATTTTAAAGTTGCAATGTTGAATGAATTATATTGTATAATCTTAATATTTTTTCTACAAATCAAATTTTGTTAAAATGTAGTTTGTTAAGTTCAAAGACAAAGTCATGAATTTTTTTAGGATGAACCTTGTGATATTGTAATTTTTTGAAAATTTGTAAGGCTCTCATTTATCAAAAATCAAAGTATTATGAAGAAAATTGTAGAGAATTAAAATTTGAGCTACAAATGTTTTTTAAATATAAATCTCATCTAAATCCAAAAATTAACACTTTTCCATCTAACAATTTTTTTTATTATTACCACTATATTCATTATAATTTTACATTCACCCATATAACAAATTATATTAATTTATCATTCCAAAAACAATTTAATAACTTTATTTGTTCTAATTATAGATTAAAAATAATTAAATTCTACTAATAATACAATGTAAATCAAACAATAATATGCTTCAATACTTATTATTTTATTATATATTTTATCATTTATATTATTTTTCTTAATTTTACATTAATAAATACAATAAGTATATTTTTTACCATATATGATTAATTTTCGATAAAATGCTTATCATATTTTACTAATATTTTTTTTGATAATAATTGAAATTTAAACTTTAAATTAAAATTAATTATATATATATTAAATATCTTAAATAAAATTATTTTGTATAACAAACTTACAATATTATAAAATAAAAAAATACAATATTTAAATAAATCATAATATAATTTTAAAAACTAATGAAAAATAGTTTAACTTCATATTTATATAGCTTTGTTTAACCCTTAAAAATGTTACACGACATATCTTAAGTTTATTGCCAAAAGTGGTTCTTAGTGTAAGAAATTATCATTATGCTTAGGAGATGAGAAACAAACCATAAAAGAAAAATTAGCATTCTCACGTCAAATAATAGTCATGATACTTTTGATTTAATAAGATTTTTAAGGATTCATTGTGTTTTTGGATTATAGGATCTAATTTTATGATGGTAAAAATTAGTTTAATTAATTTTATTTGATGTAATAGCATTAATATTCTATATTTAGTGAATTGTGAAATGTAATATAAAAATGGAAAATAAATATTTAATACAATTAAAAAAAAATTAATAGGAATAATTGAATTAGATAGATATCTGTATGTTTATTTTTATATAGTGGATTTTAATATCATAAAGATGTATACATCTAAATTAGAAGTAGGCTTTTGACTAAATTGTCATTAGTAGGGGAATCTAATATGTCAATTTTATAGGGGTTAAACTTGATCAAGTTGCACTTCTAGTAAATTTGAATTTTGGTTGATGACATAATCAAGGAAAATACCATCACCCATCACGCTCACCAATTATGCAATGTCTATGTAGCCTACAAAATGACCATTTGACCGCATTTATTGATTAATTAAAATTAAAGAATGCATTGTATCTTTATTTTTAATTAATTTGTAAATGCAGTCAAATGACCGTTTTGTATGTCGCGTAGACAATTCCCACCAATTATGGTCAACTAAGTGAATTCTAGCCCTTCAAAAATTGAATCTTTTAAAATAATAATTTTATAAAGTACAAAACTTTTTTAATATGTATATTATAATTGTAACCATGCTTTTAAATTATGTTATAATTCTTCATATAATATTGAAAGGAATAACCATATTTTTTGCAAATACTTTCAAGGTTAATAAATAAATAAATTATTAATTGACATTGTATATACATATGAATTGAATTTGATAAATGGATTAATGTATGATAAGTGATAATACAAATAGATATGCATTGAAATAAAAATAGGACAATAAGGAATTTTGTGTATCTTGAAATGAATTTTAGTGATGTAGTATGACAAAGAGTTGTTGAATGAGATATCCAAGACTAAAAGGATGTACAAGCAACTAGGTGTGAGTGAATTTAATGTTTTGAAATTTTGAATGTAATTGCAATAGTGAGGACAACCTTTCAAAATTACAATCATATCTAAAAATGGTGATCATGTTTTGAATACTTGTGATCTTGTCAAAAGTAGAGGAGAAAATTCAAATCCTACAATTAATGGTGTCCTTTTGATATCTAAAGTAAGGAAAAGTGCGGTGGTATTAAGGAGCACCATAGGGATTTTAAAGCTAGGTTATCATATAAGTGTACTAACTTCCCCTTATGCCTTGATCAACACCCAAAATTGAATTAAAAGTAATGATAAAGAGAATAAGTGAGCTAGGTCAAGAATGTTCATGTATGGGCGACAATAGTTGATGGTAGATCAATTGTTGATTATTGATGTAAGTTGATTGATTATTATGTTGGAGTGTGCCTTGGAGCATGCCCTTTATAATGTATTTCAATTGATAAAAAAAATGAGTTGATCTCACTAATGTATGACACTAGTCAACTATACCATGTGTTTGTAGAAGGAACATAATGCTTTCAATAATTGTTTGTCAAAACATGCATTTCATTATGATCATTCATTTGATGAATGACCTAGGATGATGTCTTTATATACAATCTTAGATGCATGAATTTGAAATTTTGACACCCATGCCAATAGATAACAATCAACTTTTAAGATTGTTTGCATTAGAATGCAAAAAATATGTATTTTAAAATTAAAGAAAATAATCACAATAATAATCTTGTTCATACAAATCTATGACTTGCTCCAAAATAAATAAATTGATAAATTTTTATTGAATATTTTTTAATTGATAATAATTGAAATTTAGAATTTTTTCAATTAAAATAATATTGATAAGAACACAATGCATATTTTTAAAATAAATTAATATAATTTATTATTTAAATATCTTAAATAGAATTATTTTTTTAAACATACTTACAATTTTAAAAATATAATATTTAAATAAATCATAATATAATTTTAAAAATTGACGAAAAAAGTTATAAAATTTCATATTTATATAGTTTTGTTTAACCCTTAAAAATGTTACACAACATTCTTTAAGTTTATTGTCAAAAGTTGGTTTCTTATTGTAAGAAACTATCGTTATGCTTTGGAGATGAGAAACAGACCATAAAAGAGTAATTACCATTCTCACGTCGAATAATAGCCATGTTAGTTTTGATTTAAATATTTTAATTATTCATCGTGGCTTTGGATTGTAGGATTATTTTTTTTAATGATGGTAAAAATTAGTTTAATTAATATTTTTTTATTCGATGTAATAGTATTAATATTCTATATTTAGTGAATTGTAAAAAAATTATTTAAAATTTGAAATAAATATTTAATATAGTTTTAAAGTTTTTATTTTATAACAATGATTGAATTATATAGATACGTATTTTTTTATTTTTATATAGTGAATTGTAATATCATAAAGGTGTATACATCTAAAATAGAAGTAGTCTTTTGACTAAATTGTCATTAGTAGGGGGAATCTAATGTCTCAAAGTTTTCTAATGGTTAAACTTGATCCAATTGTACCTCTCATAAATTTGAATCTTGGTTGATGGCATAATCAAGGAAAATACCACCAGCCATCTTGCTCACCAATTATGGTCAACTAATTGAATTTTATTCATTCAAAAGTTTATTGAATTTAAAATATTGAATCTTTGAAAATAATTATTTTATAAAGTATAAAAACTTTTTTAATATGTATATTTCAATTGTAACCATGTTTTTAAATTATGTTATAATTCTTCATATGATATTGAAAGGAATAAACACATTTTTATAAATACTAGGAAGGTTAATAAATAAATAAATTATTAATTGACATTGTAGATACATATGAATTGAATTTAATGGTTTGAATTCTTCAACATAATTGCAATAGTGAGGACAACCTTTCAAAATTATAATCACATCTAAAAATGGTGATCATGTTTTGAACACTTGTGATCTTGCCTAAAGTAGAGGAGAAACTTCAAAGCCTACAATTAATGTTTGCCTATTGATATATAAAGTAATGAAAAGTGGGGTGGTGTTAAGGATAACCACATGGATTTTAAAGCTAGGGCATCACTTTTCCCTTATGTCTTGATCAACACCCAAAATTGAATTAAAAGTAATAATAAAGAGAATAACTAAGTTAGGCCAAGAATGTCCATGTATGGATGGCAATAGTTGATGCTAGATCAATTGTTGATTATTGATACATAAGTAGATTGATGCTTTATTTTGGAGTGTGTCTTGAAGCATGCCTTTTATAATGAATTTCAATTGATTAAAAAAGAAGTTGATCTTTTGCTAATGTGTGATACTGGCCAACTATACCATATGTTTGCAGGAGGAGAATGCTTTCAATAGTTGTTTGTCAAAACTTGTAGTTCACAATGATCACTCCTTTGATGAATGGTCTAGGATGATGTCTTTATATACACCACTAGATGCATGGATTTGAAATTTCGACATCCATGCCAATAGTTAACAATCAACTTCTAAGATAGTTTTCCTTAGAATGCGGAAAAATACATTTTGAAATCAGAAAACATAATCACAATAATAAATTTGTCCACACAAATCTGTGATTCTATCCAAGATAAACAACTTACTAAATATTAAATAAACAAATCCTATTTGATAAACTAAATCTTAGATCACTAAATGTACCAAAATAATTAAAATTGTATACTAAAACCATACCTACAAAACATCAATCCAAGATCATACACTATTTTTTTCCCTCTAGAAATATCTAATATATAAGAAGATAATCCATAACAAACAGAAGCAGAGGTACCTGGATTATCACGCAATTTATGAAGCAAGGGAGCAGAGTCCATTCAGTGAAGTTAGTGTAATGTTTATATACTTATAGAAGTAGATATTTCCACCAAAATGCTGCTTAGCCATCCAAAGAGTGTGGTGGTTAAATATTGAGTTTAATGGGAGACATAACACGCTAAACTTCCGTATATAATTTAGGTTGGTTACGCCAAGAATTGTAAATTGCAAAAAATTTCTCGCCTCCACTGGAAATATTGGAGCGACGGCTGCTGGTGGGGGCTCTTCTTAAGGAAAAAAAACAAAGAGGGAAAAAGTGTACGGTATATTACTTGTTCAAATGTAACTCCGTTGCGTAACAATGTAGAAGTTGATGTAGAGAGGTCCACGTTTTTCCTACCCATACTTTGGCAAGGAAGCTAGGAAAATGCTAAAAGTAGATTCAAGCGGGCCCTTCGTGTAGAGGGCGGTTATGGATGTGACTCTGCTACAAATTGCAATTGTTTCTGCTGAGGTCCAGCGGTCCCTGCCTCGCGTTTTAAATGGGAGAGTTAGGTAAAGAACTTTATAAGGATTCTCTTAGTCAATAGCCATATTTACCCACGCGTTTGGTACGAGTGTCAGATGGTTCCAGTGGTGACGTAAAAAATTTCGATAAGGTCAAGCTTTTGAAACTTTACAGATTTGGCTCAGTCTTTCCCACAAAGCATCGTAATTTTGGGATATTTAGCGTTCACGGGAAAGAAAGCACTACAGTAGAGTTATCCTCTCAATCGGCACCTAAATCGAGCGGAAAAAAGGCGTTTCGTGTTTTGAATCTACAGATCATGTAGATTTAAAACGTCGCACGTCGCATTCTGTTGCCTACGGTTTACTGTTTTAGCTACTCAATGAGTACCAGTAAGTGCCAAGTCACTGCCGGTCGCCTTCCCTTTCCATACCTCCCCCTCTGCTTTACGCCTCTATAAATTGAGGCCTCGCCCGGCTCTTTACACCAAGTCGCCGACTTCGTTTCTTCTATCCGACACAAGTTGATAACTCAATTTGCATGCTCTCTCAAGCTGATATATAGTTATAGTAAATAGTTCTCTCTGTAAGTGAGTGCTAGAAATGGCTGCTACTAAGTGTATGTTAGATAATACCAGTAGATGTCTGCCTCTGCAATTGAATGCGCGGCCTAGCGTTGCAAGAAATAGGTCAGTAGTTACTTATAAGAAGCTTGGGTTGGGCAAAATTAGTGGGCGTCTTACTGCTGAGCCGCCGGTCCAGCAAAGAGAGTCCAATTATAACAAAGTTCTTGAGTCGCTGGAGGTCGGGCTTAGGTTCGCCCGGTTAGATGCGAAAGAATGGAGAGGTGGTAAAGACGGGGCCGGGTGGAATCCGTTCCAAAGGCTGGCTGCAATGGTGTTAGAAGCAGCGGAGAGGAATTTGATCGCGGGTCTGGAGAAAACTGTCCCTCTGACCAAGACGACTGATCCGAAGCTTCAGCTCGCCGGTAACTTCGCACCAGTGGGCGAGAACCCCGTCCATCACGACCTCCAAGTGGTGGGACGAATTCCTGAATGTCTGGACGGCGTGTACGTGCGAAACGGCGCAAATCCCCAGTTCGAGCCCTGCGCGGGTCATCATTTCTTCGACGGAGACGGCATGATACACGCAGTGAGGCTCATAAATGGCATGGCCAGCTACTGCTGCCGTTACACTCACACTCACCGTTTCAGTGAGGAGAAAAAGTTGGGAAGGGCCGTTTTCCCCAAGGCAATTGGCGAGCTCCACGGCCATGCCGGAGTGGCCAGGCTGCTTTTGTTCTACGCCCGTTCTTTGTTCGGGCTTGTGGACGCCAGCAATGGCATGGGAGTGGCCAATGCAGGTCTTGTCTTCTTCAACGGACGGCTTCTTGCCATGTCTGAAGATGATCTGCCTTACGCCGTCCATGTCACGAACGACGGTGACCTGGAAACCGTCGGGCGCTTTGATTTCGACGGGCAGCTGAAATCTTCGATGATCGCGCACCCGAAGGTGGATCCTGAGACCGGCGAGCTGTTTGCTCTGAGCTACGATGTGCTGAAGAAGCCGTATCTCAAGTACTTCGTCGTCCGTCCCGACGGCACCAAAGGCCCCGACGTGTCAATTTCCATCAAGGAACCGACGATGATGCACGATTTTGCTATCACCAAGAACTACGTCGTGGTACCGGATCAGCAGGTTGTGTTCCGGCTCACACAGCTCTTATCTGGAGGCTCGCCGGTCGTTTATGAAAAAGAGAAGATCCCGCGCTTTGGCGTTTTGCCCAAATACGATTCCGACCAGAGTCGGATGAAATGGGTAGATGTGCCCGACTGCTTCTGCTTCCACCTCTGGAACGCCTGGGAAGACGGCGACGAGATCGTGGTGATCGGCTCCTGCATGACTCCACCCGACAGCGTCTTCAACGAGTCCGACGAAGCTCTCAGAAGCGTGCTCTCTGAAATACGGCTCAATACGACAACCGGGTCCTGCACCAGAAGAGATATTGCGTCCCTCAATTTAGAGGCCGGCCAGGTGAACCGCCGGCATCTGGGAAGAAAAACCAAATATGCCTATCTGGCCATAGCTGAGCCGTGGCCTAAGGTTTCGGGCATCGCCAAAGTGGATCTGCAATCACAGTCGCCGGGCAGCTCGGACGAGAACATCGTGGCGAGGATGACGTACAAGGAGGGATGTTATGGCGGAGAGCCTTTCTTCGTTCCACGGACCAAAGACCAAGAGGCTCCAGAAGACGACGGGTACATTCTCACCTTCGTCCACGACGAGGCGACACTGAGTTCTGAGCTGTTGATTTTGGATGCAGCTTCTTCCAGCCTGGAGACCGTAGCATCGGTCGAGCTCCCCTCCAGAGTTCCCTACGGCTTCCACGCCACGTACGTGCCATCTGCCGACCTTGCCAATCAGAAGCTTCACGACAAATAGTACTCCATCTTCCACTTGTAAATTCTTACCTTAATAGCTATACATCACGCTACCGAAAGGGATCCTCGGGCTACTAGGCTTCCGCAATATATTGCAGCTCAGCTGGCTTCCCTTATCTCTTTGCTATGAAAGACTTGAAAACCTTGTAATGTCTCAGAATCCCAACTTTGTCACATATATACGATATTCTTCTCACAAATCGGACGTCCATACAAATTTTAGGTTCTGCTTTGTCACAAAACTAAATATGGGAACTTGGAAGTTTGTCCTCACGATTTCAACAACAAATTATCCACTATTCACATTTCAAATCCTCACAACACATCTTTCACAATGGCCCAGAATCTTCTCGGCCTCTAAATGGAATAAATCACGTCTACCCCTTGCAGGTTTCGAGAGCCAGAAGTTGATGTTTACTAACGTAAATAGCTGGATACCAGTGTGTGTACTTAAGCATTTCATGACAGAATTCGCACTTAAATAACAAACACATATATAATGCGTTACCATCAATGACCATGTTAATTGCAGGTTTCATTAGTGCAATATCACATACGAATTTTCCCTAAAGAAGCTCAAATTTTCCGTCGAAATTTCTGTACGGGACATCTGAACTCCTCAAACATCCGATCTCCGTACGAAGCGGCAAAGAGATCCCCAAAAAAACATGTTCAAACCGATCTGTACTCAAAATTTCATATCTACCCAGTGGCGGTTATTTCAATTTCCATGGCGGCGAGGTCTTCAAGGTAACGAAGTTAGTTATATTGTTATTCAATCGTATACTATACTGCTTTTTTTTCTTACGCCATCAAACAGACGAATCCAAATCGGGCAGCAAAAGTCGGCTGATCAGGTTGGAAATAACCATGGCAAGAAAGGAATATTCACAGAAAGATGGGCGAAGGAAAAATTCCACTTGCACATGCATGGTCCTCATCTGCCTTGTCGATTTCTGTACAAAAATCCAAAGGCAGAGCAAGCTGTGCCAAAGTATTGCTCCACAGATTCTCCTGCTCTATAATTAAAGCAAGACTGGGGGATTATTATGCGTAATAATACCGCTTAATCCTCTCCAAAAAGCAAAGCATTGCATAACAGTCTCATCACTTCCAAAGTAGAATGATTATGTCCCACTAACGACACATTACTTGGACGCCCGCCAATGCAATTCAAGTGATAAGCATAAAATCGAAAATTCTTTCACGCCCTTCAGTTAAGGAATTCCGACGTGATCATCTTGGCTTCAAACCCAACTCAAACTTTTCATTTTTAATGCTTTTATTGATCATGACTTTCTCATATCTTTTAATTGAATTATTGTGTAATGGCTGAAACTATTTGGCGTGTTAAAGAGAATTTATATACTAAAAAATTGAATTAAATAATTTCAAAGTATACTTCCATTACATATAAACAAACCCAAATATATCACCTTTCATAATAATTATAATTAAGAAAGCTTTATAAACAACAAAAGTTCTATAAGAAATCTACATAGAATGGTCTAGTAGATTTTCTAGAGACTTGTCCTTTTTCTTACCTATTAACAAATCTTTAAAGGTCAAGATATCCAATCTTAAAAAGTTGGAAATAGTTGTGAAAATTTAAACATCTTTTTACTTTAAAAAGTTTTCATGAAAAGTGTTCTTTCTTTAATTTAATGTTACTAGGTAACTATATTGATGTTTGATATCATTAAAAATGGTTGTACGTTGATATTCAATTTGTATCTATTGGAAAGAAAGTAGATTAAATGATATAATTTTTTATATTGTAATAGTAAAATTTGAATATTCATATTATTTTCTATCCATTTTGATGAATTTCTCTCTCTCTCTCTCTCTATATATATATATATATATATAAAATTTTGTGTAAAGTTGAGCTCATTTTTTAGTCTCACTTCTCCATCTTCTTCATATACACACCTGTTTCCACATACTCAACCATCACTTTATATATATAGTTCTGCATTTTATTTATCTACATATTTATCAAATCACCTATGCACCTACACCCATATGATTATTGACTACTTAAATCTTAATTGTTTTCCAAGCCTAGAACATTTTTGAGATCACAAACTTGTTCCCTTCCTTTTCAAAATCTAAAATTCAAATTTGGCCCATTAAGCCCCTTTATTTCCCCATGATAGGCCAACTAAACATATGTTTAACATAATTTGATGTTATTGTAATCAAGGGAAAATCCTAAATTTTATTATTAAGTGGTTAGCACAATAACAATCAAAATTCCTATGAAAATAACAAAGCACAATGGAAGTGAGGTGAAGACAAAAGGGATAGTGTTACCCTATGTCTCCACCTTCCATGATTAACCTCTGTTACACCTCCTAGCTTGCAGATAAATAACAATGCCCTCAGATTTATGAGCAACTATGACTAAAGACTAAGCCCTATGCAAGTGTTGAAGGATTTGCAGAAAATAAAAATAACCCTACAATGAGCTAAAATGACTATGACTGTTAATGACTATGACCCTAAGTTGACAGCAAGTTGACATAGACTAAGAGTGCAAGAAGTCAAATGAGCTAAAGACTGAGAGATCCAAATGAGGTCAAAATTGCCCTTTTATAAAAATTGCAATTTTGAATGTGTGGCCAGGATGAAAAGATGACAGGAACCCTAAGATCAATGCTTAAGATTGAATGTTGCTAGTGCATTAGGGTTAGGTCAAAATTAGGGCAACAGGTAAGAATGAAGGGTGGAGATTGAATTATGAAATAATTCAATCAACGGTCGAAAATAAATGAGAAGTCAAAAGTCAAGAATTAAATTGGAAGATAAGGCTGGCACGGACAAAGAGGTTGCTGGAGAAATTAAATAATAAGATTTATTTACTCCAGACAACTAGCAAGTAATTAAATAATAAAGATATTATTTAATTATGGAGGAATGTGATAAAAGAATTATTTTGAAATTAAATAATGATTTTAATTCAAAATTCAAGAGAATGGCTAAATTAAATAAATCAAATTTATTTAATTTTAATGGGAGAAAAAGCTAATGAATAATTAAATAATTAAATAAATTATTTAATTATAGTGGAAAATGGACATAATTAAATAAATAAGAATTTATTTAATTTTTTAGAAGAAGGGGACTTAATTAGTGACGTAATTAAATAAATAAAATTTATTTAATTAATCAAGAAGACATAAATGGTAAAGGGAAATTAAATAAATTATGAAATTTATTTAATCAAAGGAAGACTTTAGATAATTAGTGATGTATTAAATAAATAAATAATATTTATTTATTTAATAATCAAGGAGGAACAAATGACATGAATTAATTAAATAATTATGAATTATTTAATCAATAGTCGAATGTGGACCAAGGACATAATTAAATAGCTTAATTATGCTAGGACGAAAGTGGTAAAAATGAAGCTTGCAGGCCTAGGTCATTTTTAGGTGTCTACATTTTGCCCCTCTTTGTCATAATGTCGCTTGTCGTATTGTGACAAAGAAAATTAAGTCAAAATATGCCCCAGTGAAGGTACGGAGTATTCTTGCCCCCTCGGGAAATTTTCAAATTTTGGGTCGGCGCCAGAAAAATTTGCAAAAGGTCCCGATAAATCAATTTGGTGGTCAGAAAAACAGCGGCGCAGTCGGTTTCAAATTCTGACATGTTTAAAGCAACGTACGGAGAGGTCAAAGGCGCGGAAATGAGCCTCCAGTATTAACTGCAGTTAAAAAAATGTCACTTTCACCCTATAAATAGATGGTCAAAGGGGTAAAAGTCAATTCACTTTCACTATTCACCTTGTAAATCTTGAGAGCTCAGAGCAAAAGGCGCAGCAGCGACGATGGTGATTCCAGTGACAGAGCACCGCGGAGAGATCGTGAGGACCTTCAGACGGCCAGAGGGCTCAGGACCTGCGGTATGTACACTAAACTTGCTTTGTCATTTTTTTGATTTACGTGCTTTTTTATGCTTTCTAGGATAGTGAACGAATGCGCCGCGACGCATACGCGTTCGCGTAAGCCGCAATTGACTTCGCGTTCGCCGCATTTGATGCGTCGCGACGCAAGTGCAAAGAACAAACGAAATGCACCGGCGGTACGCGCCGCATTCGATTTTTGGTGCGACGCAAGTGCTTAACCGCATCGCATTTGACCCACCGAAAGCCGCAATCGATATTATACGACGCAACTGATTATTCGAATGCCGCAAGTGTATGCCGCGCCGCATTCGCGAAATGGCAACGCAAACGCCTAAATTCGCGACGCAAATGAAATATAGCGACGCATTTGATTTGTTGTAACGCATTTGATTTTTTGAACGACGCATTTGTGTTTTTGCGACGCAATTGCATTTTTGCGACGCATTTGCCTGTTTTCTTTCTTTAACTTGTTTTAATGCCTTCATGCCCTAAGTTATTGTCCATGACGGTCACTGTTGTCCAAAAAAGGTGCTGATGCCGTGTTCGTCTTTTTGCAGAGGCAGCTTGCCCCTATTTACACGAGGGAGAGCAGACCGAGGACCTTTCGGTTTGGCGATCAGCTAGGCCCGCGAGAGCGGCGACGACTGATGAGACTCGGCTTATTCCATGTTGCATTCATGCCCGCCATTCTAACATGGGTTTACACGGCGCCAGGCGAGAAATGCGGCGTACCAAGGATAGATATTTGCGCAGGAGTCTTTCCTAGTTGGTCAATGAGATTGAACTGACTTTTCGGTTTTCCCGGTTGTGGGGTTGAGACAGGTTTTGGTTGTTTAGCTGATGGAGCTGGTTGTGATTGCTTAGCAGATGGGCCTCCTATAATAATCTTGGCTTGTCTAGGGGGAGGCGGATTGGGTATAGTGACCTTGCCACTTCGCGTAGTAGCATTGCACTGTGGTGCTCTCTTGATCGTGATGGTGTGGATGTATTCCTCGTCTGTTCTAACATTATTTATTATTGGTCCCCCAGAGTAATCGTACTTGGCTCGGGTGAAGTTAGCTGAAGTGGAAGCATTATGGGGACCATGATCCTGCAGTGGATTCTTGTGTATAGTATGATCCGAGTTGGAATTGAATTGCGATCCACCTACTTCGATAGTGTGATTGTCAATAAGGTCTTGAATTACGTTTTTCAGTTGTCTACAGTTGGAGGTTGTATGCCCTTTGACCCGATGGTATTCGCAAATTGCGTTGTCATCCCACCATGCTGGTTTGAATTGTCCGGGGTCATAAGGTTTTATTTCCGGAAGTGTGATGACCCCGTGTTGAATGCATTTCTTGAGGACGTCTGCAATGGGTTCACCTAAATTGGTGTATGTGCGACCCCTAGGGAATTGTCTTGGTTGACGATATTGTCCTTGACGGTTTTGACCATTTTGACTGTTCGAAGGAGTATTGGGGGGAGGTGTCGATGTCGTTGTTGGTCTATTTTGTTGTTGTACCCCTTTCAGAGCCAATACGGGACTTGCAGTCTTGGCGTCTACAACACCATCGTTTGTGACATGTTTATTCTTGACCCAATATTTGTTTTTGTCAGCGGGTGTGTTGGTGTTTGTATTTTTGGAGCCATACTTCAGTTCTCCCTTTGCGATAAGGGCTTTCTCAATTTGGACCCCCTTTTCCACTAATTCTGTGAAGGTTGTGCAACAATGTATTTGCAATGCGAATTTGAGGGGACCTAGAAGTGTTTGGACAAACATGTCGACCTTTTCCCTTTCAGGAATGTCAATGTGGCATCGACTAGCGAGGCTTCTCCATTTTTGGAAGAACGGGATAAATGTCTCACCCGACTCTTCTTGTGTGAGATTGCACAAGCTAGTGATAGAGGTGTCCATGTCAATATTGTATGCGTAATTTTTTAGGAACCTCTTTTGAGCTCATCCCATGATTGGATATCTTTTTGCGTTGAAAACCATTCAAGGGCTTGACCCGCCAAACTTTTGGAAAAGAGTCTCATCAGGTATGTGGGTTCGTAGGCGATATCCATACAGTTAGTTGCGAATTCGCGAAGATGTTCAATGGGATTTGTTTTGCCTTTGTATTTAGTGAAGTTGGGTGACACATATCCTGGCGGAAATGCGGGCATACGTAAGTTTGTGTCGAATGGGTATACATCCAAGTCATATGATATTTCGGATTTCCCACCCGTAATGAGCATGTTTTGCATTTGCTTCGCCATATCCCGCACTGTTGCTTTGAGTTCATCTATGGTGGGGTCATTGACATGTCCATACGTTGGATTGCCTGGTACACCAGGTGTTCTTGCGTGAGTATAGGTGTATTGTGGCGGTATGGGTTGTTGTGGTACGTATGATGTGTGTTGTTGGTATTGAAAGTTGTGACTAGGCGCATGTTGATGAGTGTGAACGTTGGATGAGTATGTTGGAATATGTCCCCCAGCTATGCGTGTCATTATTTGGGGGATGTTGTGACCAGGAATGTTATGATGTACTAACGATGTCATGGGTTGAGTTAGTTGGCCACTTTGTGTGAATTGCTGATTTTGCACAAGGGGCACATTGGCAGTTGTACCTTGGGAGGTAGTGACGTTTGACTGTGTTGTCGTGTTAACGTTTTGTTGTTGTCCTTGTATGAAGATACGTCCTGTGGGTCCTCCCAAAGGATGTTGTGAACTGCTACTGAATGCGTTTGTTGAGGTTGTGTTCATGGTAGTAGATGTAGTTGTCAAGGGGGAGTTGTGATGACTTGATGATGCCCCTGTGGTATTTGCTGTTGGGATAACAGGAGGATTGGAATGATTTGCCGATGATGTCACGGAACCAAGAGAGGTTGTATTTAATTGGGGTAGTGTTGTGGATGTTGTGGATGACTGTGATCCCCCAATAGATGTAGCGTTTATTGTATTGGAGATGTTTGGGATGTTGGATGTGGTATGCAATGTCGTTGTGCCAAAAGGGATGTTGCTTGTAGTATTTAGAACTTGACCACTGTGTGAGATGTTGTGAACATTGTTGGCATTAGGATCATGTAATGTGTTAATGTCAAATCCTGGTGGTAACCTAGCTCCTTCACTCAAGAGCATAGCTACGAATCTGTCCCTATCGTGACGTGCTATTGTTTCAGCCAACTGGTAGGCCTCTGGGTCTTGTGTCAATGCTTCTATGTGTTCTTGAAGGAGTTGACCATTTTCATCTCTTTGCATGTAGCGCTCGAATGAGTTGTTAGGTAAGGATTGTGTTGTCACTAGAGGTTGATTGTCTAGATTGGTAAAGGGATCATTCGCGGTCCAGTTTGAGTCATGTGGAGGACTGTTGGGATCTGGCATGAAGTTTTCCATTTGTCTTTTTTGCTTTTGAAGTCTGGTTTCGACCATAAATGAGCTTGCTCAAAGGGGATGTCCACTAAATGCAAGTATGACACTAGGTGAAACCTAAGGTTCAAATTGACGACTAAAATGACCACTGTTTTTTTTTTTTTGAATTTTTGAATTTTTGTGAGTAAGGTATGCAATGTGGATGCAATGTAAAATGAGGCTATCTAAGCACTTCTGAGCTTGAACTTTGTTTTCGATGTGGACTGCTAGAGGACTTTGTTATTAATGACAAGTTGACAAGATGACTAATGAGTCTTCCTAACTAGACTTTTGAGTTGGAAGAAATCTCACCAAAGAGGACAATGACTAAAAGGATGTTTGATGACTTGGTCCAAAAGGGTCTAATTTCGAAAACAATGATTTTGCTAAGGGGTGCTTGAGATTTTCCTACTCCTAAGTATGCAAGATATGAGCCTAGGGACAATGTAATGCTGAATGTATGATACTAAATGGGGTGAGGTATGAAACCTAAGGTGGTCAATGCAAGCTAAGGGACAAGACTTTGAGCAATTTCAAATTGGTTTTCTGGCAGAATCCTTCTGATGACGGAGTTTGACAAATGGTTGACAGGTTGGAGGTCTCTGGTTTTGACTGTGTAATTGAAAAATTTTGACAGGCAGATGCGTCTCAGTTTGTCAATTGCGTCGCGGTTAAGCAACTGCGGTTCAGTTTTTCACTTGCGGGTTTTTGACTGTCGCATGCGTCGCGGTTTAACAGATGCGGCTTTCGGGCTAGCCGATGCGTCGCGACGCCTATAGATGCATTGTTTAAAACTTCAGATGCGGTTTATCAGATCAGTTGCGTTTCAGAATGACTGTTGCGGTTCGACAGATATGACAGTTTTGTTTCAAAGTGATTTTCGTGGTATGTTGATGGAAGTTTTTGATCTGTTTGACTACTGTTTTGTTTGGACTGTGACAAAACCAGAATGCACTTGACAAACACAGCGTTTTAAGGGATAACCAAACACACATGAGATAAGCACAATCCTAGAAAGGCCACTAGGCCTTGGGTTTGTATACTTGATATAGCCCACCAGTTATACCCCGGATTGGTGATGAACACCTTTCCTTCTCGAGAGTGGATAGCTTAGAATTTGGTGGCATTGGCTCCCCTCCACGGCTCATTAACGTCATTCGAGCACACCAAATTCGGATTCATTGGGTAGTGACATCCCAAGAATTGCTATCTCTACTCAAGGGGATCAGTAGTGAGTAATCTTCGGGCATGATACTGTACCCTGCACTATATCAAGCAACGGCCAATAGAACGGTTGGAACTAAGACAAGAGGTGTTTAATTCGGGCATTCCGTTCGTGGGGCGTGATCCATGCGGCGAGAGTCCCCTTTCGGATCCATCTCGTCGGAACCACGCTCGTGATTCTTGGGCTTTCCCCAAGAACCCACTTTTCTATACCGGCTGGAAGTCCCTCGGTGTCAGGGTGCTACCGGTCTGAGTCGTCCTGGGGTGAGTACTTTTTCCCACCAGAACAGGCCCAAGTTCTAGAGTCGGTAACCGTTTCTCTTACACCCAGGATCGCACGAATGCGCAAGGGGAGAGGATACTTCGATATACCGAATCGTGAAGGGTAAATTAACAAAAAAGAATGGCTCTGGTTTTCTGATCACAAGGTTTTCACCAAGTGAGAGCATACTCACCTACCACTCCACAAGCACACTCAAGCATGAAAGACATGATTCTTTTTAAAAGCACCAAATTCAAAGTTTGCTAATCTAGAAATAAACAAGCACACTGTTTGTTATCTCCTTCTTTGACATGCGAATCTGCAAACATTGAGTTAGTAGTCTTGTATGTGATGGTCTTGGACACACGAAAAAGGATCGCCACACGCTACAAGAAACTATTAGTAACACAAAATGTCTAATCTGGTTAACATGCAGGAATAGCCAACACAGAAAAAGACAGAAAAATAGAAAACCAAAAAACAGAAAAAAAACTGAAATTCGGCAATTAAAACATAAAAACTGACAGAAAAGTTTACCAGACAAATGCGGCGCGGTATTACCAGACAGATGCGGCTCGGTTTGTCAGATGCATCGTTATGTTAGGCGAATGCGTCTCAGACTGTCATATGCGGCTCTGGAATTGTCAGTTGCGGCTTGTCAGGGCAGTTGCGTCGTTTAGGTCATCAGATGCGTTGCGACGTTTGCGGTGATCCTGCAAAACAACAGAAAACAACAAAAAACCCTACCGAAAATAGAAAGCCACTACCAGAAAAGATTAGTGACAGAAAACCTAATCTTATTGAACATGCAGGAATAAAGACAGAATGCAGAAAAAACATAAGATTAGACAACCCGAAATTCAAAATACCGGGAATACGCGCAGACTTTGATCTGAACACCGACGACGCCATTCAATTTGCGAACATTGCTGACGCCCAGCACCGATTCCATCGACGATCTGGTCGCAAAACCTGTACCCTTTATTGGCTGGCGGTTGCTACCGGGTCAACAAATCGCACCATGAAAATAACAGAGTACAATGGAAGTGAGGTGAAGACAAAAGGGATAGTGTTACCCTATGTCTCCACCTTCCATGATTAACCTTTGTTACACCTCCTAGCTTGCAGATAAATAACAAAGCCCTCAGATTTATGAGCAACTATGACTAAAGACTAAGCCCTATGCAAGTGTTGAAGGATTTGCAGAAAATAAAAATAACCCTACAGTGAGCTAAAATGACTATGACTGTTAATGACTATGACCCTAAGTTGACAACAAGTTGACATAGACTAAGAGTGCAAGAAGTCAAATGAGCTAAAGACTGAGAGATGTGCAAATGAGGTCAAAATTGCCCTTTTATGAAAATTGCAATTTTGAATGTGTGGCCAAGATGAAAAGATGACAAGAACCCTAAGATCAATGCTTAAGATTGAATGTTGCCGCATTAGGGTTAGGTCAAAATTAGGGCAAATGTGCAAGAATGAAGGGTGGAGATTGAATTAATGAAATAATTCAATCAACGGTCGAAATTAAATGAGAAGTCAAAAGTCAAGAATTAAATTGGAAGATAAGGCTGGCACGGACAAAGAGGTTGCTGGAGAAATTAAATAATAAGATTTATTTACTCCAGATAACCAGTAAGTAATTAAATAATAAAGATATTATTTAATTATGGAGGAATGTGATAAAAGAATTATTTTGAAATTAAATAATGATTTTAATTCAAAATTCAAGAGAATGGCTAAATTAAATAAATCAAATTTATTTAATTTTAATGGGAGAAAAAGCTAATGAATAATTAAATAATTAAATAAATTATTTAATTATAGTGGAAAATGGACAGAATTAAATAAATAAGAATTTATTTAATTTTTTAGAAGGGGACTTAATTAGTGACGTAATTAAATAAATAAAATTTATTTAATTAATCAAGAAGACATAAATGGTAAAGGGAAATTAAATAAATTATGAAATTTATTTAATCAAAGGAAGACTTTAGATAATTAGTGATGTATTAAATAAATAAATAATATTTATTTATTTAATAATCAAGGAGGAACAAATGACATGAATTAATTAAATAATTATGAATTATTTAATCAATAGTCGAATATGGACCAAGGACATAATTAAATAGCTTAATTATGCTAGGACGAAAGTAAAAAATGAAGCTTGCAGTGCCTAGGTCATTTTTAGGTGTCTATAGTTATAAAGTAGGGATTTAAAGAAATTCAATAAATTCATTCTAAGACACCTAGAACACACATGTTCTCTCTCATCCTAGAGCATTAAAGGAAAAATTAATATTTAAACACATTTTAGTATGATGCTTTAGATGAATAAAGAAATTATGTACATCATTCTAAGTTTCTTGTCTTTTATCTTCAATCTTTATATACATTTTTTAGTATTGGCCTAAGAGAACTTGTCTCCTCATGATAAAATGACAACCTTCTCAAGGTAACATTAAATATCACATGTATCAGATAATGTAGAGGACACAAAGGTGTATTTGGTTAGTAGAATCCCAATGTGAATGCCCTAAGTTTTACATTAGGACATTAGCAAACAAAGTATGAACCAAAAAAAAATTTCACTCAAAAATAAAACACAAGCAATGTTGCAACACACAAACACATAAATTTGTTATCATCTTCATGACAATACTAGCAAAAACATGTATAACAATGGATGAATACATATGACTAGAAAATTACATTAATTGTAGACTTACATAAATGTGATCCAAACTCATCTTGACAACATATAAGGGAGATAGGGTCTCCAATAATTTAATAATAGATTGATTTAATCTAATAACAAGAAAAGTGTAACGCCTTGCCACAAACAATTTTTTTTCTTAAAAATGAAATAAACAATAGATTGCACAACATAAGATAACATGAAATCTAATCCTAAGTCCTCTAAGGTTCCATGACTACACTACTAACATATCTATCAACCAAGCTAACAAGAATCATTTCATTAACTACAGTGATAACATGAGTTAACTAACAAGAAAAGTTCATCACTTCCATAACATGTCATCAGATAAACAACATTTAAGATCATTTCAAATAACTATCATATGCAAAATACATCACTTAACAACTTCCATTACAAGAGAGTTCATCTACATCTGTTACATCATTACAAAGTTTACAAAAATGCTTCCCTGAGTATAATTGGGAAGATTACATCAGAAGTACAATAAGAAATACATTGAAATACAACCCAATACAATTACATAAAGGATAATCCACTCGAACTAGAATCGGTATTATAGTCCACAACAACATGAGCAATCTCCACATACATGAACATGCAGTGCAAGGGTACCCAATGGAGGAAAAAACACCAACCTCCCAACCATGTGGAACCCTTAGGTCCACCCCCATGCCAGGAGATAACACAAGGTCCCACCACAAATAATCAATCAAGAAGACAACAGGCTAACATAAACAAGGGCTATACAACACTGACATCACTTCTAGAGGCACACATGTAATAGAAGGTGAACAATCGCTAGGGAATGCTAGACTGCAATAGGGATGAGTGTCATCGCATGGTCCTGACATGGGTTGTCTAGGTAGTCTCTCACTAGATCTCGACCCCCATCTATGGTTGTCCTGGTAAACCTCTCACTAGGTCTCGACCCCATAGGGTGACACATGTGGAACAAACATTCCTTTTGTGATGACAAGGAAGTTGAATTTTCCAACCAGGCCTTCTCAACTCATCCTTAGCCTAAACAAGCACTACAGGCATAGGTGATGCATCCATTATCTTGTCTTAATGTGAAATCTACCCTTCCCCTAATTCATTTTAGGTTATCACTATATTAATAAATTCTCCAATGGGTTGTCCTGGACACCACTTTGGGTTCTGACCCCCATTGAGATCCACTCCCCCTATTTACAACTAGTAAACCCTACACAACAAGCAAGGTATCTACCATCTTGCACACTTAACCAAAATCACATGAATCCCACACACAGAGCAAGGCATTGACCATCTTGCCTACATATCACAATCATAAAAAAAAAAACATAGTGCAAGGCATTGACCCTCTTGCACACAACTCTAAACTTTACCAACCACTTCCAAGTGAAACAAGCATAAAACCCATACATGCAAATTACTCCCTCCTAAGCCTTTGGAAGCCACCTTAACCACTTTCACAATGACTCCCACTTGACACAAATTTCCAAAATCAACCCAACACCAAAATCAAATACAATACTCAATACAAATAATCAACAAACCATGCATCCATGAAAGACAATATTTTCACATTACATAAGTTATCCATTCCTTAACCACTTAATGCATCTAACAATCATACTAGATAGCTAATTGTAGAATGGATTTATAACTCAACTATTAAATAATTGTGAAAGTAATCAACATTTGTCATTTAACAAAAGACAATCTAAGTTGCTTATTTAACAAAATCTAATCACAAATCCTTCAATGTAACTAATTATAAATAAATCAATTTCCCTATAGAGTTTCTCAATTTATTTATCTAACAAAGTCAATTAATTACAAAGACAAGAATTTTCTTTAACTAAAACCATAATATATATATATATATATATATATATATATATATATATATATATATATAGAAATATGTATATATTCATATATAATATATATATTTTACATATATTTATATATATTGAATGCCTTACATATTAAAAACCAAGCATAACTCTTATTCAGTGTATCCGAAACAGTATATAATTATTGATTTACATATACCAAATTCCAATAAAAACAAGTCTATCGAATTACTAATTATAAACATATAAATCGAATGCAAAACATAAAATATAGTCATTGATTACCAAGGGTAGAGAAGATTAATCAAATTCTAACTTAATATACAACCGACGACCACTAGCTATAACACGTGTAAAACAAATTCCATAAGAAAACCATTGAAATGAAATCAACATAGATATATTTAGAATCGCATATAAACCATAGGGAGAGGAAAACGTAAAGAAATGCTAAGCATAGGCTATGGTCTATGAGAGAAATTCACAATGCATAGAATCAAATCGCCATATAAAAGAAATAACTGCCAATCGAAACTAAAATATTAGGTAACAAATGCAGTTCTAACAACCAAAAATTTTGATTACCAAAGGTGGGGTAGCGAATTAAATTCAAAGTGTTCAATAACAAATGCATAACACAGGTGATAAATGGTGACACAAAGTTTTGAATTTCAATCATAGAGGTATTCATGGAATACCAACATAAACAACATATTGATATGGCCATCGAATACCAATATTAAGTGTAAATATTGAATGCCCAAAACATTGAATCAATGCAAATCGTAGTGTTCAGTATCAAGATGATATGTAGGGAAAGAATCGCCACAAACAGTGAACCAACAAGAGAATGAAGTGTGATTGGCATCGATATTTTAAGCAAGATTCTAAAAGGGATTTAAGCAGTAAGGAAGATAGAGGGTTTTCCAAAAGAATAGAAAAAGTATGGTTTCAAGGGCTGCAATAATTTACAAACTATGCACAAATCAATTTACAACAAAGGGTTTTGAAATCTTCAGAGAAAACATTCAAGAATTGTTTCGATTCAAGAATTAAATTAACAAATAAATAATTTTGTTTCCATACAGCATAAAATTTCAAGCATTCATTTTCTAAATAGAAATAAAATTCAAAAAAATAATGGAACTTGGATTCAATCGATTGGCATGGCTGAAGATTTGATGCCAAGCTCTGAATTCCCAAGTTGTTGCTCCAATCTCTTCAAAACCCCAAACAATTTTATAGAACTCCAATTCCAAAATCCACCATACTTGAAATTTGTAGACAAATACTCTTTCAGTTGACAGAGTGTAAAATTTCCAAAAATAGAAAATTATTCATGGGAACCCAACAAGACTATTTCAAGATTTAATTCCAATCCCCTTTTCTTTTGCAAAAATAACCAATTTTATTAACTGTTTTTGAGTGCATGTTGCTGCATGCAAACCTTTTTATTTAATCATTTTATTTTATATTCATTATTCCCTACAAATATATATATATATTTATTTTTATTTTATTCAACTAGACATATTCTAATTTATTTAAACTTACTAATCACCTTTTGATATTTTATTTATTAACTTTGTATTACATCATAAAGTTCTTCATTTTATCATACCACAATTATATACAAGCATTTATTCTTACTTATCAAAAATACCTTTTTAACATAATAATTCTATTTTAATGCAGGGTAAGTGCACAAAGATGGTTCCCAAAAAGGGGGCTTAAGTGGCCACTTTTTTTTCTTCTGAAATCAGGAAATACTAACCTTGGACATGAAATTAAGGATAGTTACACTCAAAATTTTGAGATGGAACAAAAACAAGGATCGAAGTGTTCCGAGTCTACTTTCTAAATTACTATTTTATTTTGACAATGGTTGAGATTAAGGGGTTCAAACCAGGGACGTACACAAATTGGTGTTGTTTTTGTCAGAAAAACATAACATAGCAACTCTTGTACGACCCTAGCATGGTAAGCTTTTTTTTAGTATTTTAAAAATCGCTATGGTCAGAAGTTAGTTAACAATATGTAGTTGATGTATGATTTTTCTAATAATTTTTTAATGAATATTTGAATTTTTACTAATTTTTGAAGTGGACACTTCCCAAAAACAAAATTTTGCATTTTATTCTACCTATAAAATTTTGGA
>VDFB02130600.1:0-10846 GCA_007258455.2 Sequoia sempervirens
TAGACGAGATGTATGTACTCAATATAGTCCTCAAGATCTGCAACATGAGACTCAACAAACAATGATGTGTTTGCAAGATAAGAATCCCATGATGTAGTAGAAAATGAATGACCAAGATGGTCATGATGGTGAACTGAATCCATAGGGGCCAATGTGGCAATATTGATGTCATTGGGAACATAGGATGATGCATGTGTAATCTCAATATGAAGAGTAGGAACTAGGATACAAGCCTCTGATCCATTAGAATGTGCAAGACCTGCTAGATAATCTAGGTCCTCTAATGTAGCATCATCAATGGGTAAGAGATAATCTAAGGTAGGATCCTCTAGGTATGGAGAGAGATTAAGGAATCCATGGATCTTCCAAAGATGAGTTTCAAGTGTGTGGGAACAATAAGTGTCTGATACAACACACAGAATGTCAAAATAGACACTAGAACATATAAGTCCTACTAAATGATCTCCAATGATATCCCAAGCTATTTTTCTCCCTAGTGTGTTTGATTCAGATATGAGGGCATATAAATGAGGAAAAATATTAAGGAACCTACAATGTGTAAGTATTCCCTTTTCCCATCACTCGTGATTATCCCATTCTAGGATTACAACTAAAGGGTGAGTAGAAAAACCCATGATTACTCTTCAAATGAACAAATATGATAAAACTGACTTTACTGCATGCAAATCATGTGAAATAGATCCAAATGATGCAAATAGAGCATTCGCAAGTGCCAAAACATCAAAGTGATTAAGTAAATTATTAAAACACCAAAAGTTGAATAAAATGTAGCAAGGTATGTCACAGGAAAATAGTTTGATCAATGTAGAGCACTCAACTAGCTTTTTGATGCCATAAGAATCATGAAAACCATACCAAGTCCAAAAGATATACCCCTAAGAGGTGAAAAATTGATGATATGACTTCATGGGCTTGTAACTCAGTCAAAACAACAAAATCAAAGAAAATCTACATGTACCGGATCATGCTCAAAACCAACTTTACGATGGTATCTGGTTGCGCATGAAAATGGACTCCATCTGCTCAAGATATGATCATTTTACAAAAAGTGCTCATTTAGGCTTTAAACCAAATATTTTATTAATTTAAAGATTAAAAATTTAATCAAATATTCAGTTGTACCTTCATGGCATGAAAATTGAGGTAGCATTAAAATCAAGAGGGTATAAAAATCAAGACAAAAATGGAACTAAAAATTGAGGCAACTAAAAAATGTTCTGGGCATCAAAAAATATGACACAAAAATCGATGCGTTCATACAGATCAATACATTCGTATGGATTTTTCTTGCAACATTTTTTTAAAAATCCTCAAAACCACTAAAAAATCAATTTTCAACAAACCCTATCATATTTTTATATGAAAATAGAGGGGGTTTTAGGCCTTTTAGCGCATCACGGGGTTTGTTTTGGACTAGCATGCACCGTTTGAGACATAAAGGTCAAATTTATCAAAAATGATGGAAAACCCTCACGATATGGCAAAAACTGCCACCTTCGACATAATAGATTTGACAAATGGAGGCCTTTTACCAAAACATGGGGAAAACATTTGCTCCGATAGCTTTGGACTCAATGATAATGTCAGTTACTCCTTGATTCCACCGAATCTAATCTCTATCCATTTTTGAGCCCAGAAAAATGATGCCAAATCCAAATTGATGTGAAGAATCCTTAAATACAACCTCTGAATACACTGATAATGGTGGGTGTATAGTGATAATCTGACTATCAAGATAGAGGAGATGTATATCCTCAATATAATCCTCAAGATCTACAATGTGAGACTCAACAAACAATGATGTGTCTACAAGATAAGAATCCCATGATGTAGTGGAAAATGAATGACTAAGATGGTCATGATGCTGAATTGAATCCATAGGGGCCAATGTGGCGATACTAATGCCATCATGAACAATGGATGATGCATGTGTAATCTTAGTTTGAAGAGTAGGAACTAGGAGAGAATCCTTTGATCGATCATAACATGTAAGACCTGCTAGATACTCTAGGTCCTCTCATGTAGCATCATCAATGGGTATAACATCTATAGCAGCCATGGGTAAGAGACAATTTGAAGCAATATCTTTTGGGTATGGAGAGAGATTGGGGTCTCCATGGATCTTCCAAAGATGAGTCCAAAGTGTGTGGGGACAATCAGTGTCTAATACAACACACATAGTGTCAAAATTGACACTAGAACATATAAGTCCTACTAAATGATCTCTAATGATATCCCAAGCTATTTTTCTCCTTGGTGTGTTTGGTTCAGGTATGAGGTCATATAAATGAGGAAAAATATTAAGCCACCTACAATGTGTAAGTATGCCCTTTTCCCATGACTCATAATTATCTCGTTCTAGGATTACAACTAAAGGGTGAGTAGAAAAACCCATGATTACTCTTCAAATGAACAAATATGAGAAAGCTAATTTTACTGCATGAAAATCATGTGAAATAGAGCCAAATGATGCAAACAGAGCATTCCCAAGTGCCAAAACATCCAAGTAATTAAGAAAATTGTGAAAAAACTAAAAGTTGAATAAAATATACTTGGGACATAATCTAGGAAAATAAGTCTAATCACTGTGTAGAGCATTGAACCAGCTTTCTGATGCCGCAAGAATCGCGAAAAACCAATACCCGAGTCAAAAGATATGCCCCTAGAAGCAAAAACTGATGATCTCAATTCAAGGGCTTATAACTCAATCAAAACAGCAAAATCAGGAAAAAATACTAGTACCACTGGATCAAGCTTGGAATCATCTTTCTAACAATATCTTGTTTGCAAAAATGGACTTCCACATGCTCGAGATGACCATTTTACTAAATGTGCTCATTTAGGCTTTGCACCAAATATTTTATTAAATTAAAGATTAAAAAATTAATAAAATATTTAGTTGTACCTTTATGGCACAAAAATTGAGGTAGTATGGAAATCAAGAGAGCAAAAAAATTGAGGTAGGTCAAAAAATTTCTATGCACAAAAAAATATGGCACAAAAATTGAGGCATTTGTGGGTGAAGCCACAATAGTGGTTTACAATTGAAGTGAGGAAGGAAAACTCACAGAAAATGAATGCATGGCAAAAAAAAATGATTTTAGGGGGTTTTGTGCAGACCTATTGGTTGATTGAACCCATTGAGGTTGTTAGAACCTAGGTTCGGGCGAACCCTCCTAATACTTTCCTGCCAAAAAAGCCATCAAAACCCCTTATAGAAGGGAGGTTCGAATGAACCCTAGTTCGAGCGAACCTCTAGGGGTTCGCTCGAACCCACTTTATTCCTCATCCCCTCCCTGAGACACAAAAAATCCTGAATTTTGGCACTTCAGAGCTCGGGTTGAGAATGAAAATGGAGGAATCTTCACAAACCCAACTTGAATTAGGTAGTCCTTAGAACGAGCTATCCAATGAATATAATTCTAATATGTTTTGGTTTTATTATGTATTTGTTTTCATAGTTTTATTAAACATGGGTTTTTCATTGAAAATGAAGGTCTCCATTCTGTACATGTGCAAAAATAGCAGATTATCAAAAAGAGAATTTGAAAAAAATCAGTACACCAGATATTGAAGTCCTTGATCCAACAAAAAAATAATACTAAATTTCAATATATATACAAAAAAAGTTAGGCATTATACAGTCACGCTATGTTTGAATTGTAATTGGTTTGACTTCGAAACATGATTAAGGAAAAAATATTCAATAAAATATTGTCTAACCAAGTGGAAGCACTAGATATTAGAGTTACAAATCTAAATTCGAAAGAATTAAAATTTTATCCTTCATGGAAAATAGTTATGCGCTGCATGCGCCACTTTTAAAAATGTTGTTTTTGAAAACCAATTTTCGTGGGAGATGGAAAAGAGTGCAATCTGATTCCAAAATAATATTTTTAGAATCTATAGACAAAATGTGATGAGATTCCTAGTTTTCATCATCTTCAAATTCTTCATCGTTTAGCTACTATAGGTGCTCGAATGTGAAGATTTAGTTTAAAAAAATAATTTCAGTGTCTAGTTTGGCCAAAAATTATAAATCACTATTGTGGGATCACCCTTGTAGGGATCCGACAACCGTACAAATTTTTTTGCCAACGTTTTTTGAAAATCCCCAAAAACACTTGTTGATGGTGTTTTCTGCACAGCAACAACTCGGACATAATGTGATATTCTATCTCTCTTGAAAGGTAATTTTCAACAACAAGTTACTAAAAATCACCCCAAGGTCTCTCGGGTGTCAGGTCTTGACAATGCATAAACAACTCAGATAATATGTGAAAATGTTGGTAATTGCAATCGGACCTTACTACAAGAAAATTGTATCTTTCCAACTTATCAAATCTTGCAATATTATGATCTTAAATCCTAAATCTAACCGAATAATAAAGAAATAGCAAAAGATGAGAGTGCAAGAGATGTAACGAAATCTAAACTATTTCTAAGATAAACAATGCAAATGATAAATTCCTCGAATGGACCAATCTCAAATAACCAATTCCTGCTTAACCCATAATGGAATATCACAAGAAACGTGCAATCTTCTAAGGAATACAGATTTTCAAATCATAGACATTCATCCACAATCGAACTAAGCATAAATAGATGTATGGTCCAGGTTGACTTCACCAGCCTACTACAATCAGATAGTTACTGGGAGTATATACCAAAGATCTCTACAAACATTCCAAGCATGAAACCATGAACATTATTCACCAGATTAATCTAACTCTAAATCTAACATCAAATCTTATATATTCAAGCAATTTCAAAAGATAGAACAACAGGAACCATGCAAGATAAACTAACACAAAGAATTCACTAGAGAAACCACAATGCCTTCAATTGTATTAGATCACCAAAATGTAGCAACAATTCTGCTATTCTGTGTTACAGCATTTGCTCCAAAGAACTAACTACTATCTCTGCTACAGAATGCCCTAGCTCTTTCTTAGTCTAACTTGTCTCTATAGAATAGCCAAAACAAGTTGGCCTTAGGAATTTCAAAATAAGGCACACATTAAATTCCGATACATCATCAAGGTCGGCCAGAACACGCTCCTCAATGCAACCCGGATCAACACATCCCCCATAATAATAGAGAAGCACAAATCTCCAAGTTGACATTAATTGCTGCCTCCCTTATCTTTGTTCTGATCCAATGATTCATGAACCTTCAAAAACACTTTATCCAACTCAGTAACAGGTGGCAAGGGTAGGATTTTGAGCCGACACTCAATTGATTCAATTTCTTCCTTCGACCGCTTAACCGTTGTATCCCAATCACCCTTATATGCTAAGTACTTATCCACCACAGCCAGATAAGTAGCCACATCATCCAATTGGTGCCTTGTCACAGAGTTTTCAATATTAGGGGCATAGACATCATGCCACCATTCCCTCAATTGTTCCAAACTCAGATATTTAGGGGCAATCTTCCTTCTGCCAGTCATTATCTCAAAGAAGGTGATGCATCCATCATAAACATTGGTTAAATCACCATCCATTTGCTTCCTTTGCTTGTATATTTTCCTGATGGTTTTCTGTCGGATTTGTAGGGCCTCAAACCACTCCCAAGGCTCATTAACCCTAGATGAAGGAAGGATTCCATCAACAACCAACTGATTCTTACCATACCCCATGATTTCTTTGGTTTTCTGCAATAAGAGATCAGTATCCTCCTTATCTTGAGATAAAACATGCTCTAATAAATCCTTAGCCCTTATTGCATCTTTTCCAGTTGAAAGGATCTCTTTTATTGCATCATCTCCTTTAGTCTGTACCTCCTTCAACCAATCTATTGTAGCCATGGTAGAAGCCTTCATCTTTTCTATTTCAGAAATGGTCTCCTCCGGCAAGAAACCAGCAGCAGCAGAGGAGGATGGGTGAAAAGACTGCAAAGGCTTCATTAAATCTTCTAAACATTTCCTAAGCCTTTCATTCTCCTTCTTTAATTCATGCTTTGACTGTGCTTCCTTCCTCAATCTTCCAATGATCACTACACTGGACCCTTCATATTCTTCAATATCTTGCTCCATAGAAGCGGGCCCAAGATTGATAGTGTGTACATCATAATCTTTCCCGACGACCTCATCTCTACTCTTATCAGCAGCAGGGGTAGCAACATGGATAACCCAGTTACTAGCTTCATCTCTTTCAATCTTGGAAATCACCTTAGCTGCCTTCTTCTTCTTTCCTTTTCCAATCTTAGCCAAAATTTCATCCCAGTTGAGAGGAGTGTCCTCAACAATAACCTGTTTCCTCCTAATTTCTTTGTCTAACCAATCCGAAACAGCAGGATCCACCCAAATTTCATTCTTCTTAACCTCTTCAGGAGATTGACCTACCGTCTCATCCTTCTCCTTCTCAGGAGATTGATCGCCTTTGCTTTCCAGTTCCGGTTCCTCTTCTTGTAGGGGTGATGGAGCCTTAGCATGAACATCCTCCTTCTCAGGGGATCTGTTATCTTTGCTACTTGTAGGAGGAGAATCCTCATACTGTACTAATGGAGAAGGATGCACTTCCACACCTCTAACCTCAAGCTCAACAGCTGCACCATAAAGTTCTCCGTCCTTAAACGGTTCTGCTTCTTCGCTAGTCTCATGCTCTCCAGGAGTTGTCTTCTCAGACATACCCGATGGAGGAGAGGTATCTTTCTATTGTTCTATAGTGGATGCCATTGGAAAAGGATCTATCTTTTGCATGGTCTCCTTAGGAGATGGAGTTCTTGAACTTCTTGAATAAACCCTGGTTTTCTCTCCTGAACTCTCCACATCTACCACATGAGGATCCACCCTATCCTTAGAGGTTTCCTAACCTTTCTTCTTAGAAGCCCTAGTTGTCCTTGCCCTTTTTGGCTATGGAGGAGCATCTTCCTTTTCTACTTTCTCAAGTTCCTCCTCTTCAGAAGAATTTCCTATTTTTACAGTATGGCTTCTCTTCTTTCCTCTAGGTTTCCTTTTCTTTTCAGGCTCACTCTCCTTAGGACCTCTGATTTTAATTTTAAAAGGTGAACCCACCTTAGCTTTGCCTACAAAATCATCTTCCCCGGATTCTTCTGAAGTGGAGTGAGCATTCAAATTTCCCATTAGATTGAAGGTACATGGTACCTTTTCACTTCCAATTCCCACACTTTATGCTTTAGCTAGGATTTGGTAGATTTCATAATAGGAGCCATTAATTCCTCCAGCTCAGTTATTTCCTTTTCTGACCAGTTTATATCTCCAATGGGCCTGTCTTTAACTGATTCATATGCATGATCTTGGACCAAATTTCCATCGTCTTCCAAGTGATCAGGAATCAACTTGACATTGTACATTTTGATCACATCAGCTGGAAGCCTAGAATATCTTTTCTTTCCCACCTCAAAATCATCCTTGCTATTCACCCAATAGTCCTCTAGATCATCTTTATGGTGATATTCTTTGGTAGCTTTCTTTTGTGCTTCACCAGTAATATCAAAGTTTGCCCTCTTAGAATGGAAAGAGAACCCATAAGTACTTAATTCCTCTCCTGATGCATGAGTCGATTGGATTGAAGGGAAAACCTCAGCTATACCAATTTTCAAAGGAAAATCCCCACCAAACCTTGTTTTGTGCTTCTCTCTTTTGACAACAGCATGAAAATCACATACCTATCGGGTAACCTCCAAAAGTATGACATGGTCGGTAGGATATCTTGGCAGTCTGTATGGAGTAGTTGGGCATCCATCAACCCTGATATAGGAGAAGGTAGGGAACTATATGAACCAAGCTCCATATTTTTTGATTAGCTTCTTGGCTCCATCAGAAATTCTCACATGCTCCGCGTTTTGAAGCAACCCAGTAATATGCATAATGAATGCATCATTTGCTCTTCTATAATTTGAATTCCCTAGGTGCAACTCAGGGTACACCTCATAGATGACATCTTGTCCAAATGTTCCTTTTGGATTCAAACCACTGTATGGGTAAAATCTGGCAAGCACATACACCACATAAGATGACATGGTGAATTTATTTGTTTCAAGCACATCTCTCATCTGCCTGTCAATCATTGCACTGATAATTCCTACCCAATGGTAATTAATGCCTTGCTCAATCTTGTTTATAACATGCACCATCCAACTCTCCAAAACCCCAGCACTCTTCAAGCCGGCCACCCTGCTCAATAGTGTGATTGCATCATATATGTCCTATCAAAACTTGACCCTGTGTAACTGCTTTGGTAACTTGGAGAAATGAGATTTTGGCTTTTCAAGCCAGGAATTGATCATCTGTTGGGCTTTAGTAGGCTCATCCTCACAGTAAGTCCTTGCCAAGTCCATGTCCAAGGCACACACACATGATAAGTCTGGCATATCAAATTCCTGGGCAATAAAAATAGGATTAAAGTTTTCCAACACTCTTCCATCAGTGCTGACAATCCTCTATGTATCAAAATCATAGTTCCGAGCACACTCCAAAATTAGCTCGTAGCATTGAACTGCGGGAGGAAATCCAGCCACATGAGCCAGTCCAGACTTCACCATCCCCTTGGTCAGGACTGATAAATCTTGTTGAGCTGTCCTTTCTTTGAAATCTTCATATCTCCATGCTCCTACATTAGTGTCGGAGACCTCTGACCAAACTAAAGCTATCTTACTATCAGGCAACTGACTTTTCACATCTAGCCTTAACCTTTCTGCATCTGTCACCGAAGATCCCTCTGTGTCTCCCTTGGCCTTTCCTGCCGCTGCTTTGCTTGATTCAGCCTGCATTCACAAAAGAGCCTCATGAGAATCCAATTATTATCCATATTTCAGTCAAAGGTTAGCCTTGAAACTACATAAAATCATTAAGATCAATCACTAATCATCAATCTTGAAAAACCCAGAAAATGAAGCAACCCAGAGAAATGAAGCAAACCGGGAAAATCCAGTCGGGGCAGAATTCAGAGAAATCCAACCCAGACGGACTCCTGCTGCCAAGACATCATTCATCAAACAATCGTTAATACAGACAAAAGAGATGCGTAATTATCCTGAAATTCATCCATTTAGCAACAAGAAATCATCATCCAATCATTTAATTCCTTACTTCAATTTCAAAAATCAAAATGAAATGAAACCAGGCAGAAAACCGGAAAAATCTGGATGACTCAGATTTTCGTGGACAGCCTAAAATTCTAGGAGTTCATCATACTTCAGGAAAATGGACGAATCCAGGAAAATCCAGGCATGCAGAAATTCTGCGGACACCTTGGAAACTCGACGACTGTTTGACACGCAGACCATTAACTGAGTAATCATACAAACCTCCCTATTCGGATTCCACAAAGATAAATTCAACCCTAATGAGTCGAATTTTGAATGCACATAAATTTAAACTCCCAAAATCTCTCAAATGATTGATCCTTGCAACGAAATGATGATGCCCTAATATTGACAGCTAAACCTCCGCCATGAGAGCTAAAGCAAGCTCGAAATTTAGACACAATCCTTCAAAATGATGAAACTAAGGCACGCTGGGGTCTTGAATGATGCGAACAAGGTCGGGAAAAATGAAAGACAAGAGGATCATGACAACTCCACTGAATTTAACAACCTTGGGCAAACATATTGAAACCCTAGCCTTCACAAAATATAGCAAACTACTCGCCAACAAGGCCAGGCCCTAACAGAAACACCTAGCCACAAGGGTATACTCGACATTCGATTGATAATCGAAGGGATGCACAGCACGGGTGCTAAAACCCGTGGAAGGGTGAGTTCAAAACCTAATTTAATAAATATGAAACCATGAAAAATGAGCGAAGGCCGACCCAAATAACCACCATTCGATAACCTAAAAGATTCAATCAAAGCACAAACAAAAGGAAAAGTCAACGATGAATTACCATGAATGAAGTCTGAATGAAACTTGAGTCTAGGGAATCACTGTGAATCCGGGTGCCCCAGCGACGAAAATATCAACACAAATGTCCAAGGAATCCACACGCAAACAGACGAAATTCAACAACCAAAGCTCAAAATGAACAATCCTAAGCGCTGGGAACCACAGTGGCACTAGAGCAGAAAAAAGATTTTTCACCTGTGCGACTTCATAAGGACCTTCTGCACCTTAGGCATCTTTTATATTCAAAATGTGAGACCCTAATGTATTCTGTTCAATCTGACTAAAGGACTCTTTGTCTTAGACACAAGGGTATGTGACATTGGGTAGAGAATTCATACCATGATGTTCTAGGAAAGATGATTAAAGTTTGAAAAGGAAATACTGAGAGCACCACCGTACTTTGTCACCACTGTCATACAAATGCAACAGGAGATCCCAAAAAGGAGAAAGAACCAAGAGCAAGAGCAACACAAACCAAAGCAAAACAAGCCAAAGCAAACCTACTCTAACCAAAACAAAGCGAGAAAAAACCGAAATGAAATCTACTCTAACAAAGTGGCAGTAGAAAGCAACCTAAACTAACTATATACAAAACAGGGAGCTGAAAATAGCTCAGGATTGAAAATAATGTTTCAAATACTGCCCATTAATAGGCAGTGGAATATCTTCCCCCGTGAGAGTCTTCAAATGGATGGCATTATCTCCAAGTATTTCAGCAATCTGATATGGACCAAGCCACAGTTTATCAAACTTCCCATGGTCCCCCTTTCGATCATGAGGTTTATCCCAGTGCAACACAAGGTCAGAAATCCTAAAAGCTTTGACCTTAGCTCTTCTATCAAACCACCTCTTAACTACCCCCTGATGTCTGGAAAAGCTTTCAAGGGCATTGTCTCATTTCTCCTAAAGATGCACTAGTTCTGTTAACCTGGCCTCCCTTCTATCCCCCTCATCATAAAACTCGTTAATAA